>JAQIUQ010007770.1:0-118503 GCA_030378365.1 Hybognathus amarus
AACACGCTGAAAAGCGGTTATGTGTGTTGATAGCACGCCAAAATGGCAAATACGAATTGGCGTGTCATACAAACGCCATTTCATGCAGATCGAGTCTGATGTGCATGGTTTTCATTATTGTTCATTGCTATACCTCGGTCACAATATCTTTGCTTTTAGGAGTCGGGTGTGGGCAGAGCCCTGCATCTTGACGTGTGCGGTCAGTAAACTGGGCGGTAGTGTGGAGCGCTGGCTTAATGTGGCAGAGGGGCTCTTTGGCCCTTATGTATGGGGAAGGTCAGTTCTATTCATCTCAGTCATATCAGTCTTTTTCACCTCGTCACATCAAGCCTCTTGTCATGTTCAGGCCTTAACCTATCTCACTCTTTACAGGTACGACATAGTGTTCCTTCCTCCTTCATTCCCCATTGTTGCCATGGAGAATCCTTGTCTTACCTTCATAATTTCCTCCATACTGGAGAGTCAGGAATTTCTGCTGATTGATGTCATCCATGAGATTGCTCGACGGCTGGTTTGGGAACGCAGTCACCAATGCTACCTGGGAAGAGATGTGGCTCAGTGAGGGTCTGGCCACTTATGCTCAGAGGCGCATTACCACAGAGGCCTATGGTATACACATCCTCACACATATTTCACAGTCCAAACATGTATACATTCCACAAAAATGCCAGTGATATGCCCCAGCAAATGCAAAACCTCAATGTGCAGTGATCTATATCCCACAATGCTCTCCTTACATTTATCTCAATTCTCTGATTCAGGAAAGCCTTCACTTGCCTTGAGACAGTGTTCCGTCTAGATGCTCTTCACAGACAGATGCGTCTTCTTGGAGACAACAATCCTGTCAGTAAACTGCAGGCCAAATTTGAGCCAGGTACAACCTTTTTAACAATATAAACCAGCTCTTTTAGTCTAAAGGCCTGAACACTCGGACGAATATCATCGCGTGTTATTCGTCAGCATTTTTCAACGTGTTATTTGTGTTCACACCCGACCGATTTTCGCTGACAATGAGCCGAGTGAACATGCAAATTAGATGGTGCCAATTTGCTCTGCAATACCAATCCATTACAGTTCTCTTATCAAGATGTTTGTAGTCACTGTTGCGTTTTGTCATATAGTTCTTTATGTTCTATCACCAGCGAGAACAGCAGCTCTACATTCATCTTGCCTTGTGTCGTCCTTGTCTTATTTCTTCCTGGCTGTGTAGAAGGCAACGCGCATATCTTCACCGTTGCATATGTGTGCTCGGCAAGACCGTTTTGTGTTTGAGCACCCCAAGTTGTGTTTTAGTGTAACTTCAGAAGCTCCAAACACGTGAGCAAAAGAGCCAATATCATTGGTTGGATAGTTTTTATGTGGCGCGTCAAACTAAAAAAATGAACCCGAGGCGTTTTTTTTTTTAAAATGACGCTTTTACGCTTGGCGTTTTACGTGTCGGTGTGAACACTCAAATTGCAGGGTTTCCGTGGGGTCTTAAAAAGTCTAAAATTTCTAAATCACAATTTAAGGCCTTAAAAAGTCTTAAATTTGCTGAGTGTGTTCTAGGTCTTAAATCATTTTAAACAGTTCTTAATTTTCCTACGTCCATGTAAATCTCATTGAAATATTCCAACAGCGTTTTGGAATTAAAAAAAAAAATTCTGTGTTTGTAGTTCTTTTCTTGCTAGTCTAGTTCAAATATAATTCGCTGTATTACCACTACAAAATAGACCAATATGCAACAGCCAATCAGTTTTGAGGTTTTGTGTTATTTGCACGTATCTCAGATACCACAGACAGATATAATACGGATTTTAAGTTTAGCGATACTTGGCTTGAAATATCTGAATTTTGGATCAGATTTTGCTGATTTTTAATTTTGCTTTTGGATCAAAGCCAACGGAGGTGCTCTGGGTTCTCCACACTGTGGGTCTCATTCATGAAACACAAGCAGAACAAATTTTTGTGTAAATCGTGTGTAAAGTGGTTCTGGCGTAAATTTTCGGATTCATTAAAATGTTCGTATTTTCCAAATGTTAGTTGGTACGCAAGAAATCTACACCTGCTCCCAGCCACGCGTAAATGGTGCGCTTAACATCCGAACGTTTTACTCATTAATAAGGCTGCATTTTAATTCACCTTAGATCGGGTACATATTTAAACAGCATTTTGAAGAAAATATTTGATATAGTAGCCTATATTATATAGTATAGTATTTTATATATATAAAAACGTTTTTTTTTTGTTTTTTTTTACTTCTATTATGAGAGCCAGTAGGCTAATTTATGGAAGCTTGTTTCCGCCACTAAAAAAAAAAAAAAAAAGAATAAATGCGACTTTTTATCACACAATTGCGTGTTATAATTGCGAGATATAAAGTCAGAATTGCGAGTTATCAGGCTAATTCTAAGGGGGAAGATCCTGAACTTTCCCCTAACCCTCTAGAATAGTTTAAACCTCACAATTCTTACTTTATAGCCTATCATGCATTTCTGACTTTATATCACGCAATTGCGTATGTCACGTAATTCTGAATTTATATCTCGCAATTCTGACTTTACATCTCGCAATTCTGAGAAATAAAGTCAAAATTGTGAGATAAAAAGTCGCAATTACCTTTTTTATTTTTCATTCTATGGCGGAAACAAGCTTTCATAAGTAATAGCAGATCTGGTGATCGATGGTGGTCCTTCTCCAGTTTGAATACGATTTTTTAACTCATTTGTTTTTTGCTGTCAAGCTTAATGTCGAACCATTTTCTTCTCACTTCTGGGACTGTTTGATTAACAGATGAAACTCCATTAACTGCATCTGTAATATGCTGCCAAGCTTTCTTTTTTAGGACCTGATAGACCACTATATACGCTTGAAAATAAAAGTGGCGTTTTGAATGAACTTCTGATAATAAAACTTCAATTTCTGCATCCGAGAAATCTTTCTTTTTCATTTCGCATTCATGTTATTATATGCCTATATATAGTTGTCAGTCGAATATAATGGGCGGGATTTATGGTAATTGAGAATGAATGTGCACGCGCATCCCATTTACGACTGGTTGGAATTCACTAACACACACATTTCACTATCACATCTGACGTTTACGAAGTATTTGTGAATCAGGAGAAGAGTTTTCGGGAAGGTCTCTTTACGCGCAAATCACTCTCATATTTACTCGTATATTTACGAATGTTTCATGAATGAGACCCTGTGACAAGACACCAGTCCTACATTGGTTCAAACGATGTTTCCGGACTCTGACATCGCTAAATCCTTCAGGTGCGGGAAAGATAAAACGGCCTACATTACGCGCTTTGGAATAGGGGATTTTATAAAAACAAAAACAGAACTAATTTCCAAAATCACGGGACCGTTCGTGCTGATTTTCAACAAATGTTCAGTTTGAATATATTAAATTACTTTGCGAATAATTTTGAGACTCGTTATTTGTTTCCTTTGTAGGTTTTTTTATCGTGATATAGGTCTTAAATTTCATTCATAATGGTCTTAAAGAGTCTTCAATTTGACTTTGTGAAACCTGCATAAACCCTGAATTGGCGCCCTTTGTTTAGTCACGAGGCGTTAAACATCAGCGAATAACGTGCGCAAAATTTCGTCCCGGTGTGAACAGGCCTTATAAGCCATATGGTAAAAAAAACTAAAATTTTACCATTAAGCTAAAATTCCTTGTTGCTCAGATTTCAGAATGACAGAAGCTAGGAAATTCCTCATTTGCAAAGTTCAGCTTGTCTGGAAAACATGCCCAAGTATTTATTATGTACTTGTGAAGTGTCAGACCCATGAATCTTGGGTCAAAGTACTGTACCAAGTTATCCATTTTCTCTTTCTCCCAAGGTGTAAACCCCAGCAGTCTAATGAATCTCTTCACCTATGAGAAAGGCTTCTGCTTTGTTTCTTACCTCTCACAGCTGAGTGGTGACATAAAGAGATTTGATAGCTTTCTTAGGGTAAGAAACATGACAATCATTCACATAAATGGCATAGTCCACATTAGGGTTGCGGAAAATTCTGGGAATTTTCAAAGATGGAAACTTTCCATGGGAATTTAAGGGAATTAACAGGAATTTATGGGAATAAAGTGGGAATTTTCAAAGTTGAGGGTTGGCTCTTCATAGGGAACTTAAATATAGTTGAGGAAAGTATATTTTAGCATAATCTTAACTAAAGCAAACAGATGCCGTTCAAATACACTTGAATATCCATGTCATTCCTCAATCACAAAACGATGAGTGAAGTAGGATTGTAGGATTTTCTTTCTTCTGAACTACCACTGGTTGTGGTATACCACAAAGTGTGCTAAAATAACTTCACCTTATCATCTCTGAAAAGCTGAAAAGCGCTCCACACATTCAGATGACAAACACACTTTCAATCAAAAAAATCTATCCGTTAATGACATGTCCGATTCGCGAACTAATGACTCCTTTGAACCAATTTACTTTAATGAATGGTTAAAACAACTGATCTATCCAACACTGAACTCGAGACATAAAACGGAAACACTTTACAATAAGGTTCCATTTATTAAAGTCTTGTTAACTACATTAGTTAACATTCTATTAATATTAGTTTCTATGTGGATTTACTTCATGAAAAAACCACCCCAGTGCATTGTAGAATAATTCACTTCTTTCCAAATAGAGCTATTCAAGTAGGGTGACCAGATGAGATTGGCTGAAATTCGGGACGGGAGGGGGGGGGGGGGTGGTTTTGTTCAAAATATTTTTTTAACCAAACTTTTTTTTTTCCAAAGATCAACAGTCTGTCTTTAGTCTGCAACAAAAATAAATAAATAAAATAAAACACATTAAAATCATGAACTCAAATTTTGTGGAAAAAAAGAAGAAAAAGTGTTAGCCTACTGTTGTAACAGTGCACAGGCTAAATCAGACCTTTCAGGCTATAGCCTAACGCTAATAAGCCTTATGCCAAAATTATTATTAAAACTAAATTGTCGGTCATTAAATAGGAAAACTAAATAATTGTGCAGATGATTTGCTTCAAGTGAAACCCGACATCAGACATTAAGGCCCGGCCGAAGTATTTTATTGCACGCAGTGACGTGACAAATCACTCACTCCTTTAATGCTGCCTTCAAACCAGACGCGAATAGCACGTCAAATTCTGCACCTACCGCGTCTAGTTATACGTGTGAACAATTTGAATCCATTTGCGCGTCAAGAGCGAAATTGACACTCTTAAAAAACAAAAGTTGACTGGCTGCCTGCACTTTCACTGTACTCGCCGGCTGCGGCTGCTGCAACTTGATTGGCTGCAGGACAACTCCACTTCCACGGATGATTTTTAATGTTTTATTATAAGACATTTTATATCAAGAGTTTGCTTTAGTATAATTTTCGGGACAATTAAGGCCGATTTCGGGATTCGGGACAACAGCTTAGATTTCGGGACTGTCCCGAATTTTTGGGACTTCTGGTCACCCTATATTCAAGTCATCTGGAGAAATTGTTTTCAAATCGCAATATATATTCGTGGAAAAATAAAATATCGCAAATTTTTTACCAATATCGTGCAGCCCTAATTCTTCTAGTAGCAATGCTGATTAGTTACATACTAAATAAGCTACCTCGTGTCTGTTTTTGTCTGCCTCCTGCAATGCGTTTTCAAGATCATTCCAGTTGTTTAGCTAGTCTTACTATTTATGTTCATGCCATTGCATTAGTATTCTTATTTCTTACAAGCTTATTTTACAGAAAAATGCCACGTGCACCATCCAATGTTCGTTCTAATATGAAATATTTCCAAAATTCCCCAGCTTAACTTCCCATGGAAATTTATCGGAAACTTTCCAGAAATTTACCGGAAATTTTCAAATTTTGCAACCCTAGTCCACATGCACACATGAATGTTCTGAATCCTTCCACCATGCATTGTGTAGGCCTACATTGAGAAGTTCAGATTCACCAGCGTAGTCGCTCAGGATCTATTGGACTTCTTCCTTGGCTTCTTCCCTGAGCTGAAGGAGAGCTGCGTTGCTCAACGAGAGGGTGAGTTGCGACAACTGTCAGATGATGATTAACACACAGATACACTTATAGTTACTCATCTCACTGCGCTCCATTTGTCCTCGGTTAGGAATTTCCCTGTTGAGCCAGTCATAATACCCAGTGAGGGGTCAAAGCAACATTAGCAGTACGAGAGACGGAGGCTAAATGAACAGAAATGTGACGCTTCTTCCCTCCTTCGTCCTTCCCCTTTGCTTCCCTTCTTGCTCAGGACTGGAATTTGAGCGATGGCTAAATGGCTGTGGTCCGCCGCTATGTGAACCAGATCTCTCTGCGGGTAGAGCTCTAACTGGTCCTGTTCAACGCCTGTGTGACCTCTGGGGAACAGACACCCCTGACCCCCAAGTGATTGCTACATTTGACCTCTCCTCCTGGAGCACCTTTCAGACTGTCCTCTTTATGGATCGACTTCTAGACCGCTCACCTCTGCCTCGAGGTATTACGACTCCTTCTTGCAATTTGTATGCATTTATTTTAGCATGCACTTGGTTGCTTGGATGTTTGACACTTCTCTTGTAATGTGAAGTGTGATTGGCCTTTCAGAGGTGATGAGTCTTTTGTCAAGCTGCTACTCTGCATTGTTGGACGGTATGAACGCTGAAGTCCAGATTCGATGGCTGCAGGTTGTTGTGAGGAACAGCTTTTATCCTGATCTGCCTCGAGTCCGCAGCTTCTTACATAAACATGTGAGTTTTGTGAATGAAGTGGCTCACTTAATACATTATCAGTTACCATGTCCATGTTGATTTTAAGATTCTTTTGTGTGGCCTGATGATAGTGAGCCAAGTTAAAAGCAAGTCAATATCTTCTTTTGCCGGTGTTTAGAGGACACAAACGCTATAGGTGCTTTTCAACTGCATGGTTCGGCATGACTCGGCTAGGCTACGCTTTACTTTTCCGCTGCAGTTTAGTACTACTTCAAAGTGGGACAAACCCTAATAATTGTGCCGCCACCTTGTCTACTGGCCACGATACAGCCATTTATATTTTCAAGTTGCGTGCGACGGTCGATTAAATAGTCTGTTACTAACTATTTAAATCAAGCGAGTTTGGTGTTCTCGTGTCACAAATCCAATGATGCTGCTAGTGATGATTCTCTCTGACCAATCAGTGATCTGCATTGTTTACACGTCACTAAGGGTGCTCCGATCGATTGGTCGCGATCACAATCGGCTGATAATAGCCTCTATGCACGATCGCGTCAGAGTTTGTCTCAGCACGCCCAGTCACTTGCGGTGCTGCGTCAGTCTATGGTCAGAAGCCGGTTTTGCGTTAGGTGGAGATAGTGTCAAATTACACTTGCTGTTATTAAAAATGTCCTGCGGTTAACGTGAATGATGTTAACAACACTGTGAGGCAGTTAGCTGTCACACAAGAGTGAAAAAGAGAAGTTATTTAAATTATATATTTCGAACTACATCAACAACTTTGAGGGTTAGTTTTCTCTTATATCGTACGAAATTCGACTGAGCGAATCAGCGTTTCTAAAATCGTTGCCTCCGTTTCTGAGAAAATGGATTTTATTCAAGTTTTGCCGCTATACACTTGGCCTGCAGAACGCGCTTCCGGAAGTAAAGACGCCGACTGAGATTCTTTCGGACACACGTCATCAGGGTTCGTGCATAGAGGCTATTGCTTTGGGATGTGTGATCGGCGGTCTCAATAAAGGCCGATCCAGAAAAGACGATCAGATGACGAAAAATTCAAGACAATTTTTTATGCCCTGGTTAAACTGGTTTCTGATCAACCCTTAAAATCACTGGAAAGAATAGAGTCTGTCCGAAAACGGCGATAGATTGAAGCGCGCGTCCGAGTAAAGACTGCGCGAGCTGCAGAGATCACTGTATCCACTGATCGCCGTGGCAACGAGCGCTCAGCTTGAGTTCAAAAACAAACACATTTTAGTGCTAGATTTCGATTTGATTTTGAATGCTCTGCTAGTTAACTGGAGATGTTTTATTTATTTGTATTAGGTACATCCGTGCCTCAATGTTACAAAAATTGGTGGGGGATAGGGATGCTCCGATCAATCGGCCGGAGATCGGTATCGGCTGATCATAACAATTTTTGACTCGATCGGTACTCACTAACTTGGCCGATCTTACAAACCGATCGCGATTTGATGACGTCAACGTGTGAGGACGTACGTGATACTTATATTGGAGAATGTTCAATTAAACCTTATTTGTTACATCAGACTTCTCCATGTTGGAGTTTAAATGTTTCTATTTATTTTATTCTCTTTAACATTGAACAATGTTTAATTAAACCTAATGAGTTGTATCAAACCACTTCAATTTGTTCTTTTAGGAGTTTAAATGTTGTTTGATTTTTTATTTATTTATTTTGTCCTGCTCAGACTTGTATTGGACGATGTTTAAGTTACATCAGACTTCTCCATTTTAGGAGACTAAATGTTTATTTTGTCCTCCACAGTATTGGACAATGTTTAAATAAACCTTATGAGCTGCATTAAACTGTTCCATTTTGTTTATTTGTCTTATATTAAGTCAATTAAGCATCGGAATCGGTATCGTTATCGGCCGATCACCATGACAAGAAATCGGTACTCGGTATCGGCTGCAAAAATCCTGATCGGAGCATCCCTAGTGGGGGACAATATCGATCCTTAAAGTGGTAGGACACGACTTCACTAGCTCTAAACAAATCTAGGGCCCTATAAAATCTGTTTGATTTTTTTCCCAAATTCCATTTTATTTTTTCCCAAATTCCGTTTTTTCCGTTTTAATTTTTGCAAATTCCGTTTTTTCCGTTTTAATTTTTGGGAATTCATTTTTTTTACCCTTTACTGTTATTTTAGTTGTAAAAAGAGTGTGCTTTTTATTCCGTGATCGCAGAAATTATAGGGCCCTACAAATCAATCTAACCATGTGACCAGCAGTGGTGGCTTTCTTAATCGGTTCTTGCAAACATAATTTTTTTTTACCAAAATATTGACGCTTAAGAAGTAAGCTTTGGGAGAGAAATTAATCTAATAATCTCTATCCCCACTCTCTTTCTCTCTAAATGCCCACAAAATCTAACT
This sequence comes from Hybognathus amarus, assembly GCA_030378365.1. Taxonomy (NCBI): domain Eukaryota; kingdom Metazoa; phylum Chordata; class Actinopteri; order Cypriniformes; family Leuciscidae; genus Hybognathus; species Hybognathus amarus. The sequence goes on from JAQIUQ010007770.1 coordinate 9,073, forward strand.
AAGCATCCCAGAAAAAAGCAAAGTTATAGATATATACAGATATGGAAGTTGTTAGTTATTTGCACTGGACATGTTGCTTGCAAATAAATACACAGGTGTAAATTCATGATGCATTGTCTTCTCTTAAATGTTATACTTAATGTACATTGTTGTTAAATATAGTTTAATAAAAATGCTACGTGATAAATAGAAGGCTTCAAATAGACCCTGTAATTGATGATCGGTATCGGGTGATGCAGCTTCCAGTAATCGGTTATCAGCCCCCAAAATCCTGATCGGAGCACCCCTACACATTTATTTTAGTATCGGCACAGTTCGCTTAGAACCCCCCAAAAGTGGGCCTTACCGAGCTGTACCATGCAGTGGAAAAGCGCCATATGAAGCTAGGGACTGGTTCGCTCAATTTCTCCCTCACTCCTCCACTCCACAAACTGAGTTTTCCTAAAAGGCAATCCACATTCCAGTGTTTCTAATGAACGCTCTCGGCTAGTCTTTGACTTGTGACTTCTTATGACGTCATGTCTCATTTCAGAGCTGCAAAGAGATGTGCTCAATCACAACCAGTTTGGCTGGTTTCTTCCTTTGATTCATAAAAAGCATGCTGTATCGATTTTCATTCTCTCAAGTGTATTGCGTCAAGCATGGTCACAGTTCAACTTCAGAGATTGTATCAAGTTTCATGAAATCCCCTTGTTGATTTCTGATGTTACCATGATCTTGTAGCATCAAACAATTAATTTTAAATGTATAAAATAAACCACCAAAGTGGAGATATAAAACTCATAGTTCTAACACTAAATGCTAATTTGATGAGCTGTTTAAAGATATAGACTTAACTGTGACAGCCGCACATCAGTTTGCTACAGTACATATTTTTTTAATAATTTTTGTTGTGTATTTTTAGGCACTACTCTTTGCATACCTACAAACTAGGGCTGTCAAATGATTAATCACAATTAATCGCGATTAATGCATTCAAAATAAAAGTTTGTTTACATAATATATGTGGGTGCACTGTGTATAATTATTTTATATATATATATAAAACACACACATGCTTGTATATTTAAGAAATATTTTCATGTATATACCGTATATAGATTTATATATAATTTATATTATATATAAATATAAATATTTATATATAAATAATATTCTTAAATATACATGCATGTGTGTCTATTTTTATACACTACCGGTCAAAAGTTTAGGGTCGGTAAGATTTTTTATGTTTTTAAAAGAAGTCTCTTCTGCTCACCAAGGCTGCAATTTTTTGATAAAAAATACACAAAAAACACAGTAATATTGTGAAATATTATGACAATTTAAAATGACTTTTTTATGTTAATATATATTAAAATGTAATTTATTCCTCTGAAAAAAAGCTGAATTTTCAGCATCATTACTCCAGTCTTCAGTGTCACATGATCCTTCACAAATCACTCTAATATGATGATTTTATGCTCCAAAAACATGTATGATTATTATCCATGTTGATACAGTTTTTTTACATTTTTATTTCAGGATTCTTTGATGAATAGAAAGTTCAAAGAACAGCTTTTATTTAATTAAAATCTTTTCTAACATTATAAATGTTCTTTACTGTAACTTTTGATCAATGTAACTCATCCTTGATGAATAGAAGTATTGATTTCTTATTTATTTCCCCCAAAAATAAAATACAAATTCTTACTGACCCCAAACTTTTTAAAGGGTAGTGTTTAATGTAACAAAAGCTTTCCATTTCAGATAAAAGCTGTTCTTTTGAACTTTCTATTCATCAAAGAATCCTGAAATAAAAATGTAAAAAACTGTTTTCAACATGGATAATAATCATACATGTTTTTGGAGCATAAAATCATCATATTAGAGTGATTTGTGAAGGATCATGTGACACTGAAGACTGGAGTAATGATGCTGAAAATTCAGCTTTTTTCAGAGGAATAAATTACATTTTAATATATATTAACATAAAAAAGTCATTTTAAATTGTCATAATATTTCACAATATTACTGTGCTTTTGTGTATTTTTTATCAAAAAATTGCAGCCTTGGTGAGCAGAAGAGACTTCTTTTAAAAACATAAAAAATCTTACCGACCCTAAACTTTTGACCGGTATGTATATACCAAATAATTATACACAATACACCCACATATATTATGTAAACACAAACTTTTATTTTGGATGCGATTAATCACGATTAATCATTTGACAGCCATACTACAAACTCCTTTTTGGTTGTAAAGTCACAGTAAGACAGCCTCACATGAATTAAAGCTTTTAATTCTTGCCGTGTAATGTGCTAGATGCGAGCTCAACGGTTAAAAACGTGTTTCTAACGTGTTGACGTTGAAAAACAATGGTAAAGTATTGCAGTTGAATATAAAACAGGTTTGGTGCGAAGTGTAAGTAACATGTAGGGGTTTTTGTGCTACTTTTACTGAGGTGTTTTGACTTGAACTTACTGTTATTGTTTTAAAATAGTAGTGGGGCGCTGTATTTATGGAAAATAAATGTCTTATTTTGTCTGTTTTAGCACTGGGTTGTCTTAACTTTCCTCTTTTCATTTTCTCTAGACCTCAAGGATGTACACAGTGCCTCTTTATGAGGATCTGTGCGGAGGAGTGATGAAGTGTTTTGCTGTGGAGGTATTTTATCAAACTCAGGCCCGTTTGCACCCTAATCTACGTAGGACACTTCAGCAGATACTGTTCCAAAGCAGCGCCCTCAACACCAGCACAGCGCCATCTCTACTCGTATCACCAGCCTCTTCCTCACCCACAGACCCCCCGCCAACGGGACCATCGCCCTGAGAGACGTCAACGTGTCCGCATGAGATCACGACTTCTGTGGTGAAGCAGAAGGGTTGAGGTGAAAAGCCAGAAGGAAAAGGACAGGGTTTGAACTCATCGGTTCAGACTGGACAATAGCAATGCATTGTGGGAGGGCAGCGCTAATAGGTGTGCACTCTCAACAACACTGGGATGTCTATTTAAAAAGGCAGGCAATGATTTTCATAAGCTAAACGTAAAGCTGCTCAGGACTGTGGAACAAAAATAGAGGACGGATGTTTGTGTGTGTGTGCGCATATGGATAGGGCTATATCACGATCAAGGATTCTGGTTGCCATCTGTTATCCATTACCTTTTGAGTGTGTGTGAATGTGTGTCTGCTTGTTTTTTGGGTGTTTTGCATTATGTTCCTCTGGCCTATGCACATCATCTCATATGTTGTGTTTGCATCTATTCTCCAATGCAACTGAGGAATCAATTGGAGGACTTGACAAGACTTCAGAGACTTTCCTTTAGCTAGCCGCAGAGATGTGTTCTGTGGAGGACCAATCCCTGGCGAATCCCCTTCCTGGATGGTGTTTGAGAACTGGTGTGAATACACACACGGTCTGTACTCTGTTCAAATCCGATCATGGCCTAATGAAGACCTTACAGATTCCACATGCTCTCAGCCTTTCTGTGATAAGTGGATTGTTTCCTTTTTGTTTGATTTTTCAGTAACTGGAATTTGGCTTTCTCAAGCTTCTCTTTCCTGGTGCTAACCAATCAGCATTGAGTCTCAGGTATCAAGACAGAAGAAGTGGAGCCATGTTAGTGCCTTTGAAACCTTTCAACACTGTGGGTGTTTAACACTGCTGTCCAAATCAACAGCGTGTATTTGTTATTTGAGCCATACTATTGGAGACCACTTGCAACATTTGTTAAGATGTCATTTTCAGGAATTGAGATTCTGTGGTGAACCAAAATGCATTTTTTTTTAATTTTATAACAGGCAAATTTCCCTTAAATTAACATTTGAAGAGAAAGGAACCGATTATGATTTATGAGACTGCAGTGAGCGTGGGGGAGTTACAGGCGGATCATCTGTGGCCTTAATGACAAGCACCATGCAAAGACAGGTTCAGTTTTACAGGTATTAAAAGACATCAGAGAGCACTTTGTTTGTTGTGTCTAAGGAATAGACACCTTCTTGCTTAAAAGGTTATATGACGGACAGACACTCATCAGCAAGTGAAATAGTTTCTCTAACTTATAGAATCATAGCTTTTGTTGATTGGAGGCTTAAACTGCACAGCCAATAATAAAAGTGTTTGTTTTCCACCCTCATCGAATAGTCTATCTTACTGAGGACATGTGATACTGATCCTGATATGCTGTTTCAGCCATGTGACACCTTCAGGCGATATTCATTGTGGTTTTGTAGTTACAATTATGTTATTAACTCTGAAATTTAGATGGAATTATAGTAGATGCTGATATTTTTGGTCAATGAACCTACTTCATTTGTATTACAAATGTGATACAACTATTACTTTTCCATTACAAATGCCATTTTGTTTGAGAAAAACATTGATATTGCCGTGGTAATGATCAGTAAATCAATGTTCCACGAGTTGATATTGAATTATATGGTTACTATGATAAAAGTATGGTAAATTTGCCATAGACATCGACTACAATAGTCAAACGCAACATTATTCTTTGAGTATCGCCATTTTGTTTTAGAAAAAAACATTGATATTACCATGGTAATGAGCAGTAAATCATTGTTCCACGAGCTGATATGGAATTATGCTTATGCTAAAAGTATGGTACATTTGTCAGTGACGAATGGGCTGTACTTTTGATCAAAACTGAGAGTTTCGGTTTTACTCTTAAACCTTTCTCGTCCTCTATTCTCTAATGTTTGTTCATCTCTTAATCTCTTCAGGTTCTCTGTCTTCAAGTGGCTCGAAATGCGAGTTTCTGGAGAAGGGTCTGACTGCAGAGATATTATTGAGTTTCTTTTTTATTATTATTATATAGTGGAGTTTCTGTGCTAACGCTTAACTGTATCGTGTCAATTTTAAATAGGCGGAGCTGTCGTCAGAAGCGTTCGGATCTTGAGATCAGAGAACGTGTTTAATATAGCCTAAATAGATATTTTATTTAAATGATATGGTCACACTGATTTGTTTTTTTTTTTTTTTTTACTTAGGCCATAAAGAGTGACATTATTTTCATGTCAATTAATTACATCACCGCCCCCTCTTAATATAATACAATGTTTGTTTTTTTAAACAGCATACATTAACAGCAGGGCAAATGCTGCTTTAATGAATACTTTACAGCGTAGGCTTATAAATAGGCCTAATTAACAGTATTTCACTAACGACGTGTGTTAATTGTTATACAAACGTGACGTAATGAATCGTAATGATCCTGTCAAAAACTCGTCTGACATATCTTTTTGACATATTTCATGTCACATAAATAAAACGCATGTCATGGCTGGTGAATATATTTTTTTGTCCGCCTCCAGGGGTAAACCGCTGTACATGAACCACTTCCTCCTCTAGAGGGCGATATCGGCGCACTAACAATAAATCAATGGTCAGACCAGGTAAATTACGGCTCCAGATGCAGATTTGCTGGATTACAAACTCAAATCCCCGAAAATATTTAAGGACATTAAAAATATTTTACCAACATATTTAGTTTGCAGTCAAAAAGCCAAGTTGTTGTATTGAGTGATTAATATGCAGCAGCAACAACTTAACGGCTCCTTGCGTAATCGAGATGTGTCTTTCCATAACCGAAGTTCAAATAAATTTATAAACCAGCAGCCAAACAACAGTAGCCTATAATATTTTATAACTCGTCCTGTAGAGGGAGCGTGGTGGTGAATCGATAGGAGGGGCTATCTCACATCGGCCGACAGACAGTTGTTTCCAAAGGACAGAGGAAAAAGCAACAGTATCCATACGGAGCCCATGGAAGACTGACGTGTAGTCGTGTGCCATTCTTTCGCTTCACTTTGAAAGGAAACACTGTCTAATATACATATTATACTATTAGATTGATTTGTGTGACAAACGACCGCAAGGATACTGCGTTATCGGGTTTTATTGTCGCTGAGTGAAGAGAGCGCGCGGAGGTTGAGAGTGAGTAACGGATAACGCTCGAGCGTTCCGCGGTGGACGCGAGAGTCGCACGCCGCTGTGGGGCTGATGCGTGCGGCCTTTCCCTCAGCAGCGGCCCGCCATGGCGGAGACCAAGATCATCTATCACCTCGACGAGCAGGAGACTCCCTACCTCATCAAAATACCCATTCCTGCTGAGAACGTCACTCTCGCCGACTTCAAAAATGTCCTCAATAAACCCAACTACAAATTTTTCTTCAAATCCATGGACGATGATTTCGGGTAAGGCAAGACAATTAAGTTACACCCTTTGTATTTGTATCATTTAGCTAGTGTTCCTGTCAGCTACCTCAGACAGACTTTTTAACGGCTTTATTTTGGTGTCGTTATTTTGTCTCCCGTCGGTTTCTCTCACAGAACCTCAGCCCAGATTGAATGTGTGTTCGTATTGTTTTCCAGGTCATTGTAAACAGTATATGGACAAACCGGTAATAAACCGTAGTTTCCAGGACAAATGCGTCTATTGTGTAAGCGGTGGTCTTTACAGATCTGGGGTCGGTGTGAATGAGAGGAGGATTTATATGTGCTGGTCAAAGTCTGTGATGGTTTTGGATTATTTAAAGGTAGAGACCTGCTGTAGTTCAGTGACAGATCAGGTGTGAACCCATAAACCAGGTAGAGTGAGATAATGCTTAAAGATTATCCCATCATTACTCACCTTCAAGCCTAACTTTCTTATTTCAGCCAAACACACAATCAGAGTTATATATGAAGAGTTCAGATGCAATAGCCTCTAAATGCAATTTGAAATTTTCTTCTAAAATGACCATTTTTATCAAGCTTGTATATTTAAGTTCAGTAATTTCACTTAAATGGCAATGAAGATTACCTATTAATTGTCATTTAAGTGAAATTACTGAACTTAAATATACAAGCTTGATAAAAATTGTCATTTTAGAAGAAAATTTCAAATGGCATTTAGAGGCTTTTGCATATGAACTCTTCATATATATACATTGCTTTACAATGGGAGTGAACGGTAACTGATATTTTGAAGCCCATTAAAGCACATTCACCACCATAAAAGTCCATGCAACTCCGGGGGTTAAAAAAGACCTTGAAGCGGAGCAATGCATTTTTAAAAGAAAGATATCAATATTTATAACTTTATAAACTAGTCACTGGCGTTCCGGTAAAGGCAGTACGTGAATCTAGTTCCAGCGGAAGAGTGACCTCTGACCCGACGTATGATGTAGGAGTAGCGAAAGCTTAGGTGAGAGACTCCTCTCGTGGTTCAAACTAATAGAGTTGGGCAACAAGCTCTTTTAATTTGTTTTACACTTCTAATTTGTGAATTACCAGTGTTATCCGCGTTCATAGGTCGGGTCAGAGGTCACTCTTCTGCTGGAACTAGACAGTGATTATAGTTTATAAAGTTATAAATATGTCATTTTTTTCTTACAAAGCATCACTTCACTTCAGAAAGCCTTTATTAACTCCATGGAGCCGTATGGATTACTTTTATGATGGATGGGTGTGTGTTTTTGGGCTTCAAAAAAAAGGCACTATTCACTGCCATTATAAAGCTTGGAAGGGACATGATTTTTTTCAAATAATATAACTCTGATTGTGTTTGGCTGAAAGAAGAAAGTCATATAGGATGGCTTGAGGGTGAGTAAATTATGGGATCATTTTCATTTTTGGGTGAACTATCCCTTTAACAGCGTCCATGTTTCATGTTGAAAAAATTACTTACAATAACAAGATTTAATGGTACAGTATATGGTACTTATTGCTTACTCAGTGCTGGTTCATGTAATATTTGCACTGTGACATGAACAATGTGATGTAAAGTGTGATTGAAGCATCTGTCACTTTAGTATTTCATACGCAGAAATTGACTGATAGAACTTTTATATAAAATAGGAGAAAGGGTTTTAAAAGTAATTGGAAATGACTGTCATGGACATTAATTAGTCAAAGCTGTGAGAAACCTGACATTCACATTTTAAGTTAGAGTGATGAACGTGAAATCTTGCTGAACTGACATCGTGTTTGAAATAATCTTCTCTCTCTCTCTGCTGACAAACTTTCTGATTTGCACATGATTTACAACACACTTTTATAGGTGCCGTATGTGTAGGGTTGGGTATCGTTTAAATTTGAACGATTCTGATTTCGATTCCTTGTTTCGATTCCGGTTCCTAACGATTCTCGATTCCGATTCTTTTAAGAGGCAGTGTCAAAAAAGTTTAGCTAACCAATGGTCTTTCTGAAGGAAATACTCCTTCTGTCACAAATACTCCTTTTGTCACAAATGTTGCATTTTGCCGAGATTTCGTTATTTTTTAGAAAAGTGAAGCCACACTTTGGACCGTCGACGTAAGCTCCTCATGTTCGAACTCGCACGGTTATGCCAACACTTCCGGTAGACGCTTCTTCGTTGGTGTTGTTCAGCGGTTTCTTCTTCTGGTCAGACCGAGTGTGAATATCGAAACTAGGAATCGAAATTTTAACTTTTGAACGATTCCGGAAAAAAGAAAAGTTAGTGTGTGTGCTTGAACCTGAAGTCAGTTCGTGTGGAAATACAGCCCACTACTACATTTCAGTTCAGGGAAGAGTTCAAAAAATGATTGGTCGACATGCATGAGGAATACATTTTGGTAAGTTGTAGCATTTCAGCAGTGTTTATGTTCTTTTACCATTAGCTAGTAGAGATGATCGGTTCACGTGCGCTAGGGATCTGTGGTGTAACATGTACAAGCGCCAAAACGGTACTTATTGTTTGAATTGCGTAATAAAATTGATAGAATTTGAGAGCTTAACTAACCTGCTTGCTAAGTGTCAATAGCGTGTGTCTCACGGTGAATTCGTGAATGGCGCTAGCTTGATCAACATCAGTGAATGCTGTCTGTCAAATGAATTTAAACTAACAATAAAAGTGTTAAATGAACAAAACGAATACCGTAAACTTAAAATAATAGCCCAGGGTTTTATTTTCCCATATTATCAAAATGCACCAGCTTGTTTTTGAGACAGGCGTCTATGAGACGGACTTCATCATTTAGTGTTGAGATGTTGTTCATTGAGGCCCCATTTACACGATGGGAAAACGCAGATATTTCTCTGCGTTTTGCCCTCTCATTTACACGAAAACGCCGTTTTTATCACTGAAAACGATTATTCTAAAAACTCCGGGCAAAGTGGAGATTTTTGAAAACGCCGGTTATTTATTGTCGTGTAAACTGGGAGAAACGGCGTTTAGGTTCTCTCTTGTCGATTTTGAGATTCTGATTGGCTTGCGTGGCTTTATCCTTAACCCCTACACTGCCGCCAATAGGTTTGGCATAGTTATGATGGCGCTTCGACGGTGTATTTATTTATGCGGGTGTGTAAACGATGTTATTTTTGAAAACGGAGAGGGGAAAATATTCGTTTTGCTAAATACCTGGCTTTGTGTAAACGTGGCCTAAGTCTCTGATCTCTAAAAATCTCCAAATGCTCCACGTGAAACTGCGGTCTTCCAACCTTTTACTATCATGCCAAATGATTTGAATAATATGCGTGAGAAAAAGAGCAAAACAGCGCTCGCTTGTGTTGTTTGAAGACGTGAAAGTGCGCGCGGCCGCGGCACAACTCACTTTCTGGAGGTATACTGCCCCCATCTGTTATGGAAAATGGAATATGTTTTGATTTTTAGTTCTAAATGGCACCTTTAATCAGCTCAACTTTAACCAATTTATTCCTGTGTATCTGGCCTAACTCAGGACCTGTTACCTGGGTCTCCAGTTATGGAAATAGGGTTATTTTCAGTCATAAAAATGAACAAAATCCCCAAAAGTCATGGAAAAGTCTTGAACATTTCTATAATGACTATATATAGCAAGTTATATGCAGCTCAAAAAATATTTCAAAACCTAGAAATTGCTTTTGGTGAGTGCCATCCCTATAAAATAAGTTTAAAAAAATCTGGTAACACTTTATAATAAGGTCTAATTTGTTAACGTATTACCTAACATGACCTTACAATGAGCGATACATTTATTACCGTATTTATTCATCTTTGTTAATGTTAGTTAATAAAAATACTAATGTTAACAAGTACATTTGATTTTAATAGTATAAATAGATAAATGCTAGGGGTGTAACGATACCCTCATGTCACGATTCGATACATATCACGATACTGAACTCACGATACGGTATTATTGCGATACTACAAGACATATGGTAAAAGGTTAACAAAAAATGTACTGTTGAATAAAATGCTAACTTTGATATTACATTGTGGGTTTAAATGAATATGTTTGGACTTGGTGCTTGTAACCCAAGGCCAATGGTGACGTATACATACAATATTCATGATTCTGAAGCTGAAATTATGGAATTATTTTAGACGAATATTCTTGCACTTTTTCTGAATAGATATATGTAACTTAGATATATTTAAAATAATGTCAGGACGCTTTTTACTGGTCAAGTTACATAAGTTATTTGGGATTATCAGCACCCACAAATATTCCCCGTTGCATAATTATGCATTATAATTAACATTATATATAGTAGTTTAATGTAGTAATGACACTAAAACCTTTGAGAATTTTTTTCTCACACTGTAACTTTTATTTTAGGGAACCATCCACAGATACATATTGTCACTATCCACGATACGTATTGTTGTATTATTGCGATATATTGTGGCACGATATATTGTTACACCCCTAATAAATGCTGTTGAAGTATTGTTCATTCATAGTTCATGTTAACTAAAGTAGTTAGCTAATGAAACCTTATTGTAAAATGTTACCAAAAATCCTTATACGCTCATAACTGATGACTGGAAAAGCCATGGAAATTCTTTGGTTAAAAAGCGTGGGATGCTATCCGTCATTATTTACATGGTGTTGTTTCCTCAATTGCTGCTTTGGCTGCATGTGCGTTTAGACGGAGGATGATTGTTCGATCAACACCCGCAGTCTTCCCAGTGTTTACGAGAGGTAAAGTGCACTTTAGGTGCGCACCTCCCAACGCATGTGGCTGAGGTCTGGAATGCAGACTTGGAAACAAGGAACCACTTGGGAATCTCATGCTCACGGATCCTCTGAACAGATTTCCACAGTCACTGTTAAGCCACAAAGAACAGTGTCATGTTGCGAAATCAAGTCCATGCAATCTGCTTTTTGTTTGCTTTTCTTGGCATGCCAGGAGCTTCTCCTGTAGATGCCAAGCTACACAAACCTCTCCGCGCGCACACAGACCCGTCCAACACCTGCGAAACAGGACCCTCCTAACACATTTTCTCTTTCCACGTTGCTTGTTTGTATCAATGTACTGCCCAAACCAGCTCATCAAGGTGAACAGCCAACAATTGTTCCTCACCCTATGGCATAATCACTTCCAGACTCGACACGGCCATGCCATGATGCAAAACAGGCCCGCTCGATTCATGCCCATGTGATTCCAAATCAAAACATTATCTGAATTCATCTCGGTGACTGACAGGTAAACTTAAAGGAGTAGTTCACTTTTAAAAAAAAACTTTTGCTGATAATTTACATCACCCCCATGTCATCCAAGATGTTCTATGTCTTTCTTTCTTCAGTTGAAAAGAAATTAAGGTTTTTGATGAAAACATTCCAGGATTTTTCTCCATATAATGGACTTCAATGGGAACCAAACGGTTCAAAGAGTTGTTCATTTTGATGAACGAGTTTTAACAGGAGAGTCACGAACGTGCATCACAGAACAGAGCAAGGAGAGCATTATAAAACTTAAACTTTTTTTTTTTAATGAGCGATCGTTTCGCTTGATAAGACCTTTATTCATCATCTGGAATCGTTTAAAGCCCTTTGAACAGTTTGCACTGAAACTGTCTTTTGGAACCGTTTGGTTCCCATTGAAGTGCATTGTATGGAGAAAAATGCTGGAATGTTTTCATCGAAAACCTTAATTTCTTTTCGACTGAAGAAAGAAAGACATGGACATCTTGGATGACATGGGTGAGTAAATTATCAGCAAAAGGCTTTTTTGAAAGTGAACTACTCTTTTAATGAAAGAAGATAAGCTACATGTTGTGGTTAAAGCTTGTACATTACAGCTCATGTGATTAGGTTTTACCCAACGGATTGGCCAATATGACTGGTTTTATTCATTTATCTTATGAATCCCTCAGTTCGTGTCTCATATCTACATAAGAAAACCATTTAAATCACAGGATTTGACACATTATGGTAATTCACAGATTGCAGGGCGTCATGATCTGATTACACTGCAGCTTAGTGTCTGTAAATATCATAAAGCAGAAGTCATGATAAATGATGCCAAACACACAAACATTGGTTATCTGAAACGGTCTAGTATCACTAAAGTCTCACTTTTTTTTCGCAATTTTTTTCACCAACAGTATCACCAATTTTGGGTCAAATATGGACAAACCCAGCTGTTGGGTTAAATTTATAAATTCCATTTTTTAATCCAAGAATTGGGTTTGCCCATATTCGACCCAAAATTGGGTTAAAACAACCCAGCATTTTTGTAGAGAGTGTGTATTTTTTTAGTTATTTACTTTCTTAAGTTGAAGTTTTGTTAGTCCTACAGTGGGCCAAATGACTGAAAATGAGACCACCTCATTGATTTTCATGAACTAGGCTGATTAGTATTGTACCGTGAAAAAACGTTGGTGCAGGAACAATTTTTCACTTAGAAATTGTTAGTAAATGGATTGTCTTGTATCTCACAAGCATGGTTACTTGTTGTGTGACTTCATAATAATTTGTCCTGTTGACAGGAAGACATTGATATTGAGTTTGGTGTAATGATAATAAGGATTTGTCTTTATCAGTGAGTCTGATTTCAGTTTTCATGGTGTCTCTCACATAGCCATCAGCTTTAGTAAGAGGTGTAGATCATGATCATATGATGTCAATAGTAAAACTTTATCCTTTCCAGCTTTCTAACCCTCCACAAACACACATGGACATGCACACTCAATATTAAAGGAGTAGTTCACTTTAAAAAAAACTTTTGCTGATAATCTACTCACCCCCATGCCATCCAAGATGTCCATGTCTTTCTTCAGTCGAAAAGAAATTAAGGTTTTTGATGAAAACATTCCAGCATTTTTCTTCATATAATGGACTTCAATGGGAACCAAACGGTTCAAGGTCCAAGAGACACTTTCAGTGCAAACTGTTCAAAGGGCTTTAAACGACACCAGACGATGAATAAGGGTCTTATCTAACGAAAGATAAGATGTTATCTTTAGATAAGATGTTGCGTGTTCATGACTCTCCTGTTCAAACTCGTTCATCAAAATGAACAAATCTTTTTTGGAATCATTGGTTCATTTCGTTCGTTGAATAAACCAAATGACTCAAAAATTTTTTTTCATTTTGATGAATGAGTTCGAACGCACATCACAGAACAGAGCAAGACAAGCATTTGTGCTTATAAAACTTAAACTTAGTTATTTATTTTTGAAATAACCGATCGTTTCGCTTGATAAGACTCTTATTCATCGTCTGGTGTCATTTAAAGCCCTAAAAATACTCTCAATTTGGACCTTGAACCGTTTAGTTCCCATTGAAGTCCATTATATGAAGAAAAATCCTGGAATGTTTTCATCAAAAACCTTAATTTCTTTCAACCGAAGAAAGAAAGACATGGACATCTTGGATGACATGGGGGTGAGTAAATTATCAGCAATTTTTTTTTTTAAAGTAACTACTCCTTTAGGAATAGAGCCCGACCGATAAAGGATTTTGAAGGCCGATAGCGATACAAATATTTGTTGGTTTTAAAATCCGATATATCGTCGACGTTTTATTTTTTAAATTTTTTTCCAGAAACGCGCAACAAAACATTAACAGATTTGAATTAGTTATTTGAAGTTATTTATGAGTTTTAACTAAAATAATATGATAATGCATTATAAAAAGAAATTTGTTTTATATTTTACTTTTTTTTTTACTTGCGCGCTTGCGAATGTTGCCAATAGGGACGGTGTAGAGTGCCCTCTGCTAGACAAACTATACAACTATATACTATATAAAACACTTTTTATTTATTTGTGGTTAAATTGTGTTTGTTTAACATCATATAAGTAAACGAATGACTTGTTAAACGTTTAAATAATATAAATCGCGGTACAATTTTCTGATTTGGCTGCAAAATGACACTTTTATCATTATTACCGAACTGAATGAGCTAATGCCTGTCAGCTAACGTTAGATAACTCATGTTTCTTTGAACAAAGACGTTTGTTGTTTCGCAGTTGAATGAGATGGCTCGCGCTGTTATGACAGGGTATGTCACGTGACAATAACAACATGGCGCATGTAGTACGTCCGAACTCATTCATACTACACGTATTCATACTATATGGAACGTACTTTTTTAACGGTTCAAGAAGTACGTTCTTTTTTAAATGTAGTACCTACTCACATAGTATGCGATTTCGGACGCAGCCCAACACTCATGACATGGTTGAAGCGTGTTTCATCTGTTTTTATTTTATTTTTGAAATATTCATTTATCGGCACCTATAACTGCTGATACCGATAGTTTGAAAAATGCTTAATATCGGCCGGCTGATAAATCAATCTGGTTCTATTTAGAAACATTATATGATGTCTCACTTTACACGCTGAGTTCATCCAGTGGCAGGAATGTGCCGCTGTGATGTAACGAGTGATGATGAAGCTGACATCAGTGCAGATGTGTCATCAGTTTCAGGGAAGCGATCAGACTTGACTGTATCACGTACTTGTTAAAATAAAAAATAACAACGCGAAGAATTAATAAAATAATAAGACTGTGCTATTGGTGAGAAGAGAAATCTTGTCAGGTGTATTTGATTAAATTCAGTGTTTTCATTCAGATAGACCTACAGGAATAGATTTAGTGCTGATAGTGCTTGTGCATTGTGTGTGTGTGTGTGTGTCGACCTCTCTCTTGGGTCTCTCATAACAGCTGCAAGGCCAGTAAGGCCATTAGCATCATGATCATCATTTTCATACAAACACACACACACTTTCACAGACAGATGGAGGATCATGCTACAGTAAAGCTGCTAACTGGTGAAACAGTAATAAATGGAGATTCAAAGGGTTTTGAGTTTATTACGGGGTAGGATGTGTTTCCCATAAGGAAAGCGTTTCATGTTTTCATTGTTATTTGAATCAATATATGAAATTTATTAGGTTTGCCACTGTATATTCACACATGCAGCTCTCGAGTTTGGTTGGGAAAAACATTTTATTTGTGATTTAATTGGTACTTAATATTGCATATAATAATAATAATTATATGATGTAATATTTAGACTGATTAAACTCATTAAGTGCTTTAATTTGATTTACTTGGTCAGTGAAATTTAAACTGCAAAATAATTTTGATTAGATCAAAAAACCACATTCAGATGCTTAATCAATAGTTGCAAGAGAGCAAGTGTAGGGAATCATTATCATGGAAGCAAATGCTGAAATGCTTTCTTGAGAGGGAAATGATCCGTAAATTATAAAATGACAATGTTGATTGTGTTTTTAGTGTTGGATTTCAATTACAGAGATCATTTCTCGGGTCATATTGCTGAATTTGATTCTGGAAAACATGCGCACACACACAGTAGACTCGCTCCCAGTCTCATCATACCGCATCCGGTTGTTAAGTGTTTGTTTTGGAGATTAGTAGTGGACAGATGTGTGTGACATAGTGTGTACAGGATCATGAACATGGTCTGCCAGTTACACAGTATTTAAGCACCTTTGAAGCAGAAGCTGAGATTTCCAATTCTTGTCCTGAATAAAAAGTGTGTGAGGGGTCAGAGAGCTTTCCATTTACAGGCCGACTTGTTCTCTCTGATGGAAGTGATGTTTCTTTAAAGAAGACTGACCTACTTTCCCTGTCTTTATTTTCCTGTCTTGTCCTCTCCCCAGTGCATGTGCGAGTACAGTTCTTCAGCGAGTTGGACAGTATTAGCATAATGTACGTGTGTGATTACCATGTTTTTAGCATTGTGTGTGTATTTTGGGTCTCTGTGGATTTCATTGCATCACTGGCTCATTGTCTGGCGGTTTCAGGATTTGAACGGAGTGACTGTGGACTGAATGATGGATGAGCACTTTGGGAGTGCTTATAGTACATCCCTTTCTTTTCACTGTCATCTACTGCCCTTTTCTCTTATATTCTCTCTTTCCTCCTCCTCCACATCTTCTGCTGTGGGAGTCCCAGGCTTGTTTTCTGGGCAAAATCTAATCATCTCAGGCTATAAAGAAGGAAGGCCTCTTTATTAGAGATTGGCTCTGCTTGCAGAATCAATGGGCCTGTCTACACACATGAGCCATCTGCACACACTGCCCCAATTCCACTGTGCTATTCTGATTAGGGCTCTGTGTGTGTGCGCAAGTATTGGTGGACTTTTGTTGCTAAAATAGATGGAAAAGAGATGGAGAAATTTGTAAGTGCTTGTAATGAACGGAGGAGATCTTTGGCTGAACCAGCTGGAAACACCCTCACAATTGATTTCCTGTCAGTCAAACCAGACTCGTCGTCATTCGAGACAGTTTGTATGTCATATGTTGGGAAGGAAGGTAGATGAAGAGTTCACTGAATCTCTGAAGAACCTTGCAAAGGTGTGTGGGCGTCCATCTGTCACTGAAAATAGACTTTCATTCATTTAAAGTCATTTCTTCTAGTTTACATTCTTACATTAATTTTTTTTTAGTTTACTAAAAGTTTTGTTGTTCCAAAACAAAAATGAGATTTTTTGAAGGATGTTAATGCTGTTTTTTTTTTTTTTTTTTCAAATAAAAGCACAAGCTCATTTGATGTAAATCTAGGGCTGTCCACTTTAGTCGTTTAGTCGACTAATCAGTTCAATGCCGTCTTGGTCGACTGAAATTCTTATTGGTTGACCAGTCGCATTATTTATTTATTTATTTTTTTTTGCCAATAGAAACACATTTTCAATGATTTACTCCTTGATATTTATTCCTTTATAAAGCAGTTATTTATTACTGTATTCTAAATATAATTAGCCTATGTTTTATCCCCATCTTTAAATGCTTTAATTTAGGCTATTTCTTGTACCTGCGCCACAGTTTAGCGCACACACATAACACACTCGGGAACCGCATGGCTGGCTGCGCTGCTGCTCGCGCTCAGTAAGGGATGTACCGGTAGGTAGTTTTGCTGTATTCATTCAGTTCACGCTACTTTAGTCGACAGAATGTCCAAGAAATCTAAATCAGCGACCGCGTTGCTCCATTATGAGCGCGCACATCGCGTGCCTATTTGAAATCAAACTTGAGCGCGCAAAAGACGTGAGCAGCTCTTTTAACGGCTTTATCATACTGACTCAATAGATTGTTTTCTTAATAGGTTTTTATTTGTACACTTGACTCATTTGAAAGTAGCCTAAATAATGTAACAAAACGAAATTAAACGTATTAAATGTATATGCTATCTTTCAACAGAGCCTAGATTTCAGATTGTTTTTTAGGCTATTTTGTCTGTTGTTTTAAAACGCTAACAGATTCGGCTGGACAAAAGTTAACCCATAGCTTTGTAAGTAAAGAAGAATACAGCATGTATAAACGAGAGCTTTTTTAGATTTTTCATTATGTGGCAGCTATAGCAGTTATATTATTTTGTAGCGTGTGGTGTGATCAGGTGCGCGATTGTGACTGTCAATAGACCAAGGACAGAGCTCCTCACTTGCAGTTAAAAAAATCACTTAATTTTCAAAGAATTGTATAATTATTATAGTTTTATTTATTTTCGATGTTTTTCGTTGTTGTTTTATAAATGCTCTATGACAATTGTTTAAAAAATGTTCAATCAAAACATCCGTTTTTTTTTTTTTTTAGTCGACTAATCGTCGCGCAGGACAAGACCTTGGTCGACTGAAGGATTTCTTTGGTTGATTACAGCCCTATTTCTTTAAGGGAATACTCCACCGTTTTTCATATTAAACTGTTATTCCCTTAACTAAGACGAGTCTGATGCGTACCTTTGTCGTCTCAGTGCACGCACTCAATCGCTCTGGGCGCAGCCCAGTTCATTCAACATGGGCCAAGCAGAGAAGCGACCAAAACACCTCCACGCTTTCCCTATTTAAATACAGTTACATGAGTAGTGTAACTTGACCTTGGACGGTGCCACAAAATAAAACGTTACGCTTTTCTAAGCGGGTAAAATAACTATATTGTATGGTGGAATACCACAGCAAGTGCTTGGGAGCACTTCGACTCGCCGCAGTAATATCATCACTCGTGAAAAGTCCTCTCCTCTCAATTCTGACTCTTATATCTTGCAATTCGGACTTTATATTCACGTAATTCGGACTTTATGTCTCGCAATTCGGACTTTGTCACGCAATTCTGACTTTATATCACGTAATTCTGACTTTATATCACGTAATTTCGGAGTTTGAATTGCGTGATATAAAGTCCGAATTTCGGACTTATATATTACGCAATTTCGGACTTTATGTCTCGCAATTTCTGACTTTGTCACGCAATTTCTAATTTTATATCACGCAAATTCTGACTTTATATCACGCAATTCTGACTTTATATCACGCAATTTGGACTTTATCACGCAATTCGGACTTTACATCACGCAATTTCGAACTTTATAACTCTTAATTCCGACTTTATTAATTCTTGAATTCGGACTTTTATATCTATGTAATTTCGGACTTCATATCACGTTAATTTTTCGGAACTTTATATCACGCAATTCTGACTTTATATCACTGCAATTCGGACTTTATATCAGCTAATTCCTGACTTTATATCATCGCAATATTCAACTTTATCTACGCAATTCTGGACTTTATATTTACTGCAATTTCAGACTTTATATTGCAACGTCAATTCTGACTTTATATCTTCGGACTTCTGACTCTATATATCATAATTCTGACTTTATATCTCGCAATTTCTACTTTATATTCACTAATTCTGACTTTATATTAATTAATTCTGACTTTATATCACGCAATTTTCTGACTTTATATCTTCGAATTCTGACTTTATATTAGCGTAACTCTGACTTTATATCACTTAACTTTCTGACTTTGTCATGCAATTCTGACTTTATATCACGCAATTCTGACTTTATATTTCACAATTCTGAACTTTATATCTCACAATTCTGACTTTATATATCTCAGATTCTGACTTTATATCACGCAATTCTGACTTTATATCACGCAATTCGGACTTTATATCACGCAATTTCAGACTTTTATATCACGCAATTCTGACTTTGTCATGCAATTCTGACTTTATATCTACGCAATTCTGACTTTATATCTCGCAATTCTGACTTTATATCTTGCAATTCTGACTTTATATCTCGCAATTATCTATGACTTTATATCACGGCAATTCTTACTCATATCTCGCAATTCTGACTTATACACGCAATTCTGACTTTATATTCGCAATTTTTCTCGACTTTATATCAGCAATTCTGACTTTATATCCACGCAATTCTGACTTAATATCTACGCAATTTATATCTCGCAATTCTGACTTTATATCTCGCAATTCTGACTTTATATCAGCGCAATTCAGACTCTATATCACTCAATTTTGACTGAAATATCTCGCAATTTATATCTCGCAATTCTGACTTTATATCACGCAATTCTGACTTTATATCTTCGCAATTCTGACTTTATATCTCGCAATTCTTACTTTATATCTCGAATATCTGACTTTTATATCACGCAATTCTGACTTTTATATCACGCAATTCTGACTTTATATCACGCAATTCTGACTTTATATCACGCAATTTTGACTTTATATCACGCAATTCTATGACTTTGTATCTCGCAATTCTGACTTTATATAGGCGCCAATTCCTGACTTAATATCTTGGCAATTTATATCTACGCAATTCTGACTTTATATTCGCAATTCTGACTTTATATCTCGCAATTCTACTTTAAATCTCTCAATTCTGACTTTATATCTCTCAATTCTGACTTTAAATCTCTCAATTCTGACTTTATATCTTGCAATTCTGACTTTATATCTCGCAATTCTGACTTTATATCACGCAATTCTGACTTTATATCACGCAATTCTGACTTTATATCACCCAATTCTGACTTTATATCACGCAATTCTGACTTTATATCTCGCAATTCTGACTTTATGTCAGACTTTACGAGATGTTCTGAAAATGTATATCTCGTAATTGTACGATAAAAAGTCACAATAGTTTTTTTCTTTTCTCTTATTCAGTGGCGGAAACAAGCTTCCATAAAATACAGAAGTGAATGAAAACAAACATAAAACGTGACAATAGCATAACCATGGTCTAAATTTACTCATCCTATGATTAATGATATTGCTCATATCGATTGCCTCCCCTGCTTCTGCCTTAGCCTTTTGATGACAGAATGTTTGCTCTTTACTATTTATTCAAGTGAAAATATTACTCATATCTGAGCAGTATTTCTGTTTCTCATCCAAGCTGAGAATTTCAGATGAAACTGCTTGAGGAGCAAATAGGACCTCATGCTGCTAAAGGAATGAGGAGAGCAGAGAAGAAGAACAGAATGAGAAAAGGAGGAGGAGAGCTGCTCTCTGAGCCTCTTATGTCGCCATCCCTGCTGAGTTTCTATTGCACAGCCCAAGTAGGATTAGAGTCCGCACTGTGGAACAATGTAAAATCCACTCACTAAAAGCAACAAAGTGCTCAGATTGGAATTCACTGAGAGCTGTCAATCATTGTGCTAATGCCAGAGAGGCCTGTGGGATATAATCTGTTTTCTCACGCAAACACACACAGGCAACTAGAACCTCTCATCGCCTGCCTTTCAGAAGCTACCAGCATTGTATTGCACAAGAAAAATCTGATACAAACGCATAAGCATGAGCATATTGGCACACCCAATGAGATTTTGGGCCTGAGAGAATTCAGCAGATACAGTCACTGTTGAAGGGTTTCATTAGATCAGCTTCATCTGGCAGGAAGAGAGAAAGAGAGAGAGATGATGTATGACACAAATAAAGCCCTGTAAAAAACGATAAAACATCAGATTGTTTTCATAATGCGGGTTTGGATTCATTTGATACGAGTTTAGCTTGATCTTCTGAGACTAGGGGAGGAAGCAGTAAAGCGATCAGATCAGATTGAAGCTTGGTGTTCTCAAATGCTGCCATTTTTTGCATGCAATATGCATCAGATGATCTGTATGGAAATGCCATGTCAAGCAATTGGCATGTGTGCATCTATAGCACAGACTCAGTTTTGTCTCCATTGCTTTGGTGTTTGGCATGTGTGTGATGAAAGATAACCGCCTGGCTTTGATTTATATAACATGAATGCAATCGTGATCACTCAATTGATTTTTATCATTAATAGATTACATGGTCTGTTTCAGCAAACCTCACATGCTTTACTAGCCAGCTGTCTTTCACCCTCTTCCTCTTTGACAAAGGTTTCCATGGTGACAGGAGTCAGTGGGGTCAGCACCTTTTTAAGGAGCAGCTGGGAAGGGGAGGGACTAGGATGTGCATGCCGTGAATTTTATTTTATGGGAGACTAAATTAACCTGTGTGCGTGACTGCAAGTGAGGGGGCTTTCAGAAAATGGAGCTGCTTTACTTATTTAAGGGTGTTTGCCAAGTCAAGCCCCTCACTGTTATTATGGCCTCTTTTGACATGAGCTAGTCACGTCCATTTAGCAACCAGAACCAGAAAACAATAGTAAATGCTCTTAGCAACCAGCCTGAATACTATAGCAACTGCTTGCTTTAATAACCAGTGGGAACACCTTAGCAACCACCTGGCGATGCCATAACAACACAACAGTGAATGCTTTCGAGCAACCAGCCAGAACACAATAGGTAAGGAAAAATTGACGACTGGTCGTTGAATTGTAGAGATAAATAACCCGAGGTGGTTACGCGGTCACTACTTGAAGCGGGTGTGCATGATTTTCCAATAATTCAACGACGCCAATTAGTCAATTATTCCGCTTATTATGGTTATCGCACCTCAAGACATTGTTCATATTTCTTGTGCATCTGTAATGCGTTGCTAATTCCAAAACGTCTTTTTAGAGCTAGTAGCCGAGGCTAGAGCCATTGATAGCAGACTAATGCAGTTACATTACACTACATTTACATTTAGTCATTTAGCAGAGCTTCTGCAAGAACCAATGAGGTTCATTCTCGTGTTGCGCATCACGTTCTGAGCTTTTGCAAGAACCAATGAGGTTCATTTTCGTGTTACGCATCAGGTTTGAGCTTCTGCAAGAACCAATGAGGTTCATTCTTGTGTTACGCATCACGTTTGAGCTTCTGCAAGAACCAATGAGGTTCATTCTCGTGTTGCGCATCACGTTTGAGCTTCTGCAAGAACCAATGAGGTTCATTCTCGTGTTGCGCATCACGTTCGAGCTTTTGCAAGAACCAATGAGGTTCATTTTCGTGTTACGCATCAGGTTTGAGCTTCTGCAAGAACCAATGAGGTTCATTCTTGTGTTACGCATCACGTTTGAGCTTCTGCAAGAACCAATGAGGTTCATTCTCGTGTTGCGCATCACGTTCGAGCTTCTGCAAGAACCAATGAGGTTCATTCTCGTGTTGCGCATCACGTTTGAGCTTTTGCAAGAACCAATGAGGTTCATTTTCGTGTTACGCATCAGGTTTGAGCTTCTGCAAGAACCAATGAGGTTCATTCTTGTGTTACGCATCAGCGTTTGAGCTTCTGCAAGAACCAATGAGGTTCATTCTCGTGTTACGCATCACGCTTGAGCTTTTGTTCGTTCATGCTTGTGTTACGTATCACGTTTGAGCTTCTGTAAGAACCAATGAGGTTTAGTTAGGGCTGGGAAAAAAATTGATTTGAAATAAAAATCGAGTTGGCAGGTCAAATCGATTCATATTTTAAAAAAATCTATTTTTTTCTCCCCCTCTTCAGTATAGTGTAACTTACATTTTGCATTCACCAAATCTTCCTTCAGGGTTTCCACAGTTCGGTTACGACAGTCAATACGATGAAACTCTCTCAAAGATGATTCAATGTTCCTATTATTATACTTGATCTGTAGATAAACGTCTATGGTTTCGCATAAAACAACTTTGTCTTGCTGGAATATTGCTGTAACTAAGTCATGACGTTACTTTCTACCGGGTGTCTGTTAGAGCAAAACACTAGTCAGAGCACTATTGTTCTTCACGCGCACAGTAATTGAATTTTAAAACTGTTAAAAGAAAAGGTTTAATGAACGATTGCATAGCTAGATACTGTATATTATAGACAAATCAGTGTGTATTTCCTATGTGCTTCGGACTGCGCGACTCGACCTATGGACTCGACGCGCTGGGCTGCGCGCTGTGACTCCATGTGGCTTCAAGCGCATAATTCAGCGCTCGGAATGCGCATAAGCGCTTTGTGCCGCGCCCGCGATGTATTGGAGCCTTTCATATCATTATACTTTTGCGCAATGAAAGATTATTAATAGCCTTTTCTTGTTCTGTCCTATCTATCATATGTTACTGTCTCATTAAACAGCTGTGCTATACATTTAAAACATGTCTCAATTGTATAGTAGACCAGACTATATAATAATTGATCCTGTTTTTCATGAATGTACAATACAAAGAGCTATGTGTAAAGTTTGACCAGATTTAGCGTTACACTTGTCTCATATTTGGTCCCCACTAAATGTTTTTTTTCCATAAATGTTCAGATTTTATTCAATATTGTGCACTTGCGAATTTGCGATCTTTCTAGACTAAATTGTACTGCTGAATTATCCATTAATCTAGTTTATAATAGCATTTTTGTCATAGATTATGATCATATTTTTGGGGATTTGTTGTTTTTCTTTATAATGAAGTTGTATTAATTAGATTGTGTTTAGCACACAAAAGAGTTATAATCAGTTCAACACAGAGAGTTATAGAAATTCTACTTGATTTAAAAAAAAAATCAAATCGTAAATCGAGTTTTTATAAAAAAATCGCAGATTTTTTTAAGGGATAAAATAGCCCAGCCCTAGGTTTAGTCTCATGTTACGCATCACGTTCTGAGCTTTTGCAAGAACCAATGAGGTTCATTCTCGTATTACGTATCACATTTGAGCTTCTGCAAGGACCAATGAGGTTTATTCTTGTTACACATCACGTTTGAATAATTAGAATGTTCGTCAACCAATCAGTTTCAAGCATTTAACAGCCCCGTAATATAAAGTGCTACAGTGCCCGCCCCCTTTTTGAGTGGCACTGGTTTCTGAAGTATTTTTTCATGCATTTTTTTTTCATAGGGATTTTCTGAAAATCTGTGTTCAGAAACCGTTTCTGAAAATGGGAAAGGTTCAAGACTGTGACCTTAACGGTTTTATTGAGGGGACAAATTACAATCCCATGAAGCATTGCAAACCAAATTAAATGCATTCCTTAATCAAATTAAAAACTATGGAGGAATATAAAACTACTCATTCACAAAGGTTAATTATATGTATAAAAACAATATATTTTAAGTTTATTGCAAAAATATGCACATATACAGTATATATAAATAAATATTTATATAAAAAGATTTATTTATATATAAATATATGTATATATATATATATATATATATAATATTTAATTTGAGGATTTTGGGAGCCTATAGGGCAGAGCTAAAGAGCTATTTTGAAGAATGTTTTTTTTATGTACAGCATCATGGGTAATGTGGTTTTTTACTGTGAATTTTGCTGTCAAACACGATTATTTTCAGAATAAGTTAAAATCATGCGGCCTGACGGCTTCAACAGAAGAAAATAGCATCGATTACCAACCTTGTAGCTTACAGTAGGGCTGTCTTTAAAGGTTTATAAGTTATCGTTTAAAACGCTATCGTTTTCCGAACCCGATTGTTGCACTCTATAGCAAATGCCTAGCAAGCATCTTTAACACTATAGCAACTGAAAGGTAGAACATTCACATTTTCTTCAGTCTAGTTTCTTTGTGTATCTGTCTTTTACATTTGATCTCGAATAAAACCATGTAATTGTTTTAAGTGATTAAGCAGAATTAAATTAAAGAGGATTTGTTACGAACTGCTTTCGTGTATAGTTTGAGTGAAAATCATGTTTTAATCATCTGTTTCTCTGGTGAAACTTACAACAGACCTGTTGTTTCTTTATGTCTCTTCAGGGTGGTGAAGGAAGAGATTTCTGATGACAACGCCAAGCTACCGTGTTTCAACGGACGTGTTGTGTCATGGGTGAGTTACAGACTGCATAGACCTTCCTCATCTCAATTCTCCTGCTTGAGTTTCATTAACCTCAGATTGAAACAGGGCGATGTTGGTGGTACAGGTTTGATTAGAAGGCCCAGGTGTGAGGGAAGTGTGTGAGTCTCTGAACACGAGAGCATGAAGATCAGTCAGTCAAGCGTGAGTGTGTGTTTGGATGCGTTAAATTGACCGCGAGTGTTTAGTGGTTAGCAAACATCTGCTCCTCCTCTGTCTGTCCCAGAGACACAGGAGAGAATATTAAGCGAGCTAATGGTATTTTCTCGCCCTTGAAGGACACTGCTGGAAGGATGATGCTACTCGAAGGGTCTTTCCCAGTGAAATTCAGCGAATGATTTCTTGAAAAGCTTTTATCATTCCACATGGCAGTTGGCAAAGCTTTCTTATGATGGTCAATTCAAGGGCTGCGTTTTTCAAATCCAGTTTTTTATGCCCTTCCCTTGCTAACTTTACTCTTTTCGTTCACTCGGATGTACGTCATTGCTTATGTTGCATGACTGCCCACTTTTCCATATTATTTTGTTTTATGCACCATTCTATATGCCTGTATGTATGCTTGGCCTGTTAAAAAATAAATATGAACTAATATTAAATATTAAAATATTTATGTTCAGTATTAAATATTAAAATATACACAAACGAAAATGATAAAATAAAGGATTAAATGCGGTTAAATGTCAAAATAATGCCAATATCATACAGTGGAGTTGTGTGGGGTGGGGTTAACAGGGCTCCAGACTAACTTTTCCACTGGTTGCACTGGTGCTACCAACTTTCTCAGTTGGTCGCACCAGCATTTGATTTTGGTCGCACCTTTTTTCTTTTTCTTTTCTTTTTTTTTTTTTTGCTACATGCCATGGGATTAATCAATGCATGCTGATTATTAGCTGGTTTTAATGGACCAAAGCTAGCAAAGGCTTTCTGGGTTGCAGCATAAATACCTGGCTGTAATATATTAATTATCATTGCCAAATTTCAGGATTTTGATGGGTTTTGGACAGTAATTTTAATCTGTAATTTGTAATCTATCTATCTATCTATCTATCTATCTATCTATCTATCTATCTATCTATCTATCTATCTATCTATCTATCTATCTATCTATCTATCTATCTATCTATCTATCTATCTATCTATCTATCTATCTATCTATCATCTTTCTATCAGCATCATCTTTCTATCTTCAAATCATTCAATGTTCATTGAACAACAAATCATTGAACATTCAAATGTATGCATTACATTTTAAAAGATTAGAGTATTATAATAAGCTAATACAGATTTTCGTTATCAAAGTTTATAGTTGAAACAAAAATCTGAAATCTCACACTCCTTACCTTCTGCCTTTTATAATAATTTCCTTTTCCTAAGTCGAGTGATTACTCTCATCTAACCGCTGAAAAGACGTAGGAACTGTTTCGTGAGACATTTTCATTTTTATATGCCTTAATTCGTGAATTCGTAATTGGCGCGTTCTGCCATCAGTGTGCAAAGTCTGTGACGTCTACGTTTGTCAATAAATAAACTGCACGTGTCTTGCGGAAGAACACTTTAGCCGGAGCTACTTCTCTCCGTTAAAGGGTACATATCATGCTTTTAAATCATTTATTTTTACTTATAAATCATACATTTGTGGTCTATATAAAGCATAACTGCAATGCTTGGGTCTGAATTCCTCATTATTATAGCTCCACAGGCCCCTTTTCTACCCCTTTTCTGATGTGCTTCTGTGAGCAAGTCATTTCAATGCGAGTTCACGGTGAGCTCAACTCTCCGCGCTTGGCCATTATTGTAGTTTGATAAGAGATACGATTACTATAGCTTCAAAGAACATTTTTTTACACGTTAACAAAATGTCAACAACGGAAGACTTGTCCACCAAGCCTTACATATTGCATTCCTCATGTATCTTATCGCATGTATTACATTTTACCAAAAAAGCCCTTCTAGGGACTAATGTTGTAAATTAGCTCTGGCTAAAAACATTGATTCATACATCAGATCACTGTTAAAGTGTATCTATGTTTTTTGTATCTGTCCCTATCTAAATAAACTATAATAATAATAATATTCGAGCCTGAGCGAGCGATTTGAAAAAGATGACGACAACCAACCGTCTTCATATGGAGGCAGGTAACGTTATGTAAGTTAACTGTGTTGTGTTATTAGTGAAAGTCGACTATTTCTCTTGTTAAAACAGGCACACTGACAAGATAAATGACTGCGGTCTGATCTTACCACTAAAAATCTGTATTGATAATAATACGATAACTTACGTTTAGAAAGCATCAGGAAACACAGCAGCTAAATGATAGAAGTCGATCGGCAAACCCTTCTGTATACTGGCGGAGGTTGTTGAAAGTGGGGATCCTTGAAGTGCTTCAGGTCACTACATCCAACAACTGAACATTTTGACTAGCCCTCTCGTAACTTCTGCATCATTGAGCTTGGACTACAAAATCAGAGCGAGAAATAATAATGGCGGATTGCTCGCAGTGTTGGGCCGGTAGTCAATGTCCTTATTTGTCAGTTCCGCTGCAAATACGGTGACGTACTTGCTTAAAAAACGTCATGGACAACAGAAAAATCTGAACAGGTTGAAAAATACGACCAAAACAGAATATAAAGATATAAACGAAGCACCTGAAGAGAATAATTTCATCTTTTCTGTACTTATAAAAACTCTAAATCGACAACAAAATGCATTTAAGGGCTAAAAAGTGGATTTTGCATGGTATGTCCCCTTTAATGTCTATGGCGAGTCACGCAGGCACATGGGCAACTCCGCATCGAACGTCGACCCCGGGAAAATAGTCTGAATATAAACACTTATTATAGGCGTACCGTCGTGATTCAGGGTAAGTCAAAAACACGGTGTGGAAAAACGGATTCAGGATGTAGCCTACTCACATAAGTTACGGGCTGCAGCAGCGGATACTACGACGTTCTGTCCTGTCATCAATGTCAGTCATCCTATCACGAGTGACTTGTATTCCACACACAGCGATAATTAAGGATATTTAGCTCTCGCATTTAAATGCACCCGTCTCTTCTTACGTGGCGTTTGTGAATGATTCATCAGTGTATGTTATGAAATCAAGTCCCACTCTACACTTATGGGCAATGATGGATCCATGAAGAACCTTTAACATCCATGGAATTTGTCTCATTGCAAAAGGTTCTTCAGATTGTTGAAATATTCTTCACACTAAGATGGTTCGCTTCTGGAACCTTATTTTTAAGACTATAACGTTTTCAGTTGGACTTAAAAAACCTAGAAATATACACCTGCACACACACTCTCGGCACTGACTCATACTTGGGAGCACAATTTCAGTGCACTTGCATTCCACGGTATAATTTACAGCTAAATGCTGTAATGTAAAAAAACACACTTACACATTCCCTATTATTTTTATTCTATAGTCAGTCAGTACTCACACCACCTCCCTCTCATTTGACCAACACACACACACACCCTGTTTTTTTGCAGCCAAGAGAAACAAACAATTCCTCATGTGGATTGAAGCACACACACAGAGAGAGAGAGAGAGAGAGTGGCTACATAGCCAGATCCCTGTCTCTCAAATCTCCCTTTCCACGGAGAAACACAAGGTGCGCTCTTTATCGCTGCTTTACTCCCTGCCATCTTCCGATGCTCTTTTCCAATGTGGCGTCCAGGAGAGACAGAAACCTGGAGCTGGGGAAAAATGTGCGTCCTTTTACTGCCCCCGTTTAAGATTCTTTCCCATGCAGAGCTGAGCCTGTGGACGCTTTTGGGCTGGGAGGGACTTGGCTCTGTCCGTCAAAGAACTTGCAGGCATGGAAAGAGATGTAAAAGTGTGAGAGAGCGAGGAACATCTGGTGGTCAGAGCGGTACTGCACCACTTTCAGCACCTGGTAGGGCTGTTTTATTCATTGCTGTGAAACACATGGTTCTGTTCAAATTTGATTTAATATTTGGCATCCATCAGTTCGAATTAGGACCAGTGTCATTCCA
Organism: Hybognathus amarus; assembly: GCA_030378365.1. Taxonomy (NCBI): domain Eukaryota; kingdom Metazoa; phylum Chordata; class Actinopteri; order Cypriniformes; family Leuciscidae; genus Hybognathus; species Hybognathus amarus. The sequence continues at coordinate 38,263 of JAQIUQ010007770.1, forward strand.
TCAAGTCTGCCAACAGGAAGTTTCATAATATATTAATCTTTGCTGCCAAAAAAACTAATTTATTGTGTTAGATCAGTGATTGAGGACCCCTTGGTTAAGGGTTGGGATAAGGTGATATTTGCTATTGTCCCATTTAATCTAATGTAAATTTATATATCAGTTCTATAGGATATGGATGCCCTCTTTAGACTTGCCTGGGCCTCATTTTTGTCCTTCATAGAAAAACATAAATTTAAGATTTATGTATTTGAATTGCAATATATATACAAAAATGAAACGGGTAAGATTTCTGCACTTAGTTTATTAACTAATAGTTTGCATTTATTCCAATTGCTTAGAATCATCATACATCTGCTCATTGTTAAAACAATTAAATGTATTCAACTGAGAAGTATGAACATGTTTAAAATATGTCTAGCTGTAAAACAAGCAATATTCAATTAGTTAAAATGAGATTGAGTCAAATTAGATATTGATGATAAATATGTGACCCTTGATCACAAAACCAGTCAAAAGTTGCATATTTGTGGCAATAGCCAACAATACATTGTATAGGTCAAAATAATTGATTGTTCTTTTATGCCAAAAATCATTAGGCTATTATGTAAAGATCATGTTCCATGAAGAAATGTTGTAAATTTTCTACCATAAATATATAAAACATTTATTTTTGTGAGTGAATGCAGCACAACGGTGAACATAAATGGACAACTTTAAACATCATTTTCTCAATGTTTCGTTTTTTTTACCCTGAAACATTTTCAAATAGTTGCATCTTGGACAAATATTGTCCTATTCTAACAAACCATACACTCAGCTTGGTGTATAAATCTCATGTTCAAAAAAATGACCCATGTGACTGGTTTTGTGGTCCAGGGTTTCATATATAAACGCTGTTAAAACGCAAAGAGACGCTGTTTTTTCCACAACTCATTTGTTTGACTTTCCTAAGGCTGACAAACTTAGAATGGTCCGAATTTATTTTAAACGCTGTTCCTGAACATTATAATCCCAATGTTTATCTGTGCGCTGCACATTATACGAAGAATAGCTTCCAGAACCATACAAGCTTCTCCTTAAATGGGGCAGTTTCCACTTTGTTAGGACTGTTGTTTGTGCTAATACAACTTGCAAGTATGTCGTAGTATTGTAGTTGCGTTTCTATTGACGGTTCTAATTATGTTTTATATTGTGATGCGCTCACCTGCTAACCAACATTAGTGTTGATATAGTGCTGTTTACTATACCTTTTGTAAGCTCTCGCTTTTGTAAGACTGTTCACTGCCCCTTAGGAAAAAATTAACCATGTGTTTGGAATCCATTACTGTTAACCATAATTTTATGACAAATATCATGATTAAATGGTGGATAACATCGTAATGTAGAAGACAAACATACCACTCAGAAATGTCCTGTACAATAAGTGCTTGAGAAATCCATTCTGAATCCATTCTCCTCTTGTTCGTTAACATTGTCAGGGTCTGAATCGGGTTTGAAATTGCCGCCATCGTTTATATTTAAACTAGAGCCGAACTCGTTGTTATGGAGGCGCTGGACATTTCCCAAATACACGCTAAACACTGCCAATCACACCCACTGGGCCAGCTAACCAATCACAGCACATTTCATACTTCGGAAGGAGGGGCTTAATCGAAGCCGGAACTAAACGATGCGTTCGGGCCAGACTGGGGATAGAGGAGCTGTAATAATGTAAAATATGTGGAAAATAATGTGTTTTTTTAACAATCAAGCATGAAAGCATATTCTAGTACACCCCTTCATAAAAGGGTATAATAGGACCCCTTTAAAGCACATTTAGTTTATAAGTACTATTACAGAAATCGAACTATGTATGTCTGATAAATGTCTTGAGCCCAAAAAAACAGAGTTTGCTCAAATTTGCCTGGGTAGGAAGTGAAACCGGCTTCATGTCTGGTACCTTGTTTGTTCTTCGTCACTTTTATTTGTGTGTTACACTACACAGCCTATTTGTGACAGGGAAGTTATTCTGTGTGTTTCTGTTTTCTTAAAGCACATTGTCTTCTTCCATGTTGGTTGTGATTGAATTATCTAAGTGAAGTCACAGGGTGAGCGACAAACACTCCTGAAATATCCCATGTATAACAAGAAGATTCAATCAGATTTAGGGTGGTGTTGGGACTCCAATGCAGCTCATTGTGGCTCTCACAAGTAGGCTCTCTGTTTGTCCAACAGGATGTGAATTCCTCTTTCCAAGAGACTCTTAATGATCATTACTGACAGGGTTCGTGGCATTCTGAATCATTTATTCCCTTCCTAAACTATGACTTGCCTGCTGTGCCCTCAGAACTGAGCTGATTTTAAAACATGGAGGAAAACTAAGCAGGCAATATACTTTTACATTTCAGGTTAAATACAAGTTCAGCTCTATCAACACGTTTACAGTAATTGTACAATGGAAATCTATTGCACTGGGAAAAACACAATTTTCAAAGTATAGCCCAAAACTTAAAGGGTCTTTCCACCTCTTGGAAAGATGAATGTGTATTTAAAATGGGTAATTCATGTAGAAGAAATGTGAAATTATTTTTGAATTTGGAGCTTTCTAGACTGAGAAAAGCCAGAAAATTTATTTTTGGCTTATGTGGATAAAAGACAACAACTCCCAGAATGCACTTGCTTTGCTGCCCTAGGAGGCCACACCTACCGGTATCAGAGCGCAGTAGTTAAACAACAAGTCTGAGGCTACTAGTGAGTCTCCGTGATGAGTCTACCCGAAATGTGTTTCGAGATCGCCCAAAATGTCCGGGCATTCGGCTTTTGCGTTCTACAGTCGCCATTCATTATGTTTACTGTGGCGAGCGGGACGAGTGAGGGCCGCGGGAGAACGACGCGAGTCATGTTTACTGTGGCGAGCGGGACGAGCGAGGGCCGCGGGAGAACGACGCGAGTCATGTTTACTGTGGCGAGCGGGACGAGCGAGGGCCGCGGGAGAACGACGCGAGTCATGTTTACTGTGGCGAGCGGGACGAGCTGAGGGCCGCGGGAGAACGACGCGAGTCATGTTTACTGTGGCGAGCGGGACGAGCGAGGGCCGCGGGAGAACGACGCGAGTCATGTTTACTGTGGCGAGCGGGACGAGCGAGGGCCACGGGAGAACGACGCGAGTCATGTTTACTGTGGCGAGCGGGACGAGCGAGGGCCGCGGGAGAACGACGCGAGTCATGTTTACTGTGGCGAGGGGACGAGCGAGGGCCGCGGGAGAACGACGCGAGTCATGTTTACTGTGGCGAGCGGGACGAGTGAGGGCCGTGGGAGAACATCGCGAGTCATGTTTACTGTGGCGAGCGGGACGAGCTGAGGGCCGCGGGAGAACGACACGAGTCATGTTTACTGTGGCGAGCGGGACGAGCGAGGGCCGCGGGAGAACGACGTGAGTCATGTTTACTGTGGCGAGCGGGACGAGATCGAGGGCCGTGGGAGAACGACGCGAGTCATGTTTACTGTGGCGAGCGGGATCAAGTGAGGGCCGTGGGAGAACGACGCGAGTCATGTTCACTGTGGCGAGCAGGACGAGTGAGGGCCGCGGGAGAACGGCACTGAGTCATGTCTACTGTGGCGAGCGGGACGAGCGAGGGCCGCGGGAGAACGACGTGAGTCATGTTTACTGTGGCGAGCGGGACGAGCGAGGGCCGCGGGAGAACGGCGCGAGTCATGTTCACTGTGGCGAGCGGGACGAGTGAGGGCCGCGGGAGAACGGCGTGAGTCATGTTCACTGTGGCGAGCGGGACGTAGTGAGGGCCGCTGGAGAACGGCGTCGAGTCATGTTCACTGTGGCGAGCGGGGACGAGTGAGGGCCGCGGGAGAACGGCGTCAAGTCATGTTCACTGTGGCGAGCGGGACGAGCGAGGGCCGCGGGAGAATCGGCACGAGTCATGTTTCACTGTGGCGAGCGGGACGAGCGAGGGCCGTGGGAGAACGGCGCTGAGTCATGTTTACTGTGACGAGCGAGGGCCGCGGGAGAACGGCGCGAGTCATGTTTACTGTGACGAGCGGGACGAGTGAGGGCCGCGGGAGAACGACGCGAGTCATGTTTACTGTGGCGAGCGGGACGAGCTGAGGGCCGCGGGAGAACGACGCGAGTCATGTTTACTGTGGCGAGCGGGACGAGTGAGGGCCGCGGGAGAACGACGCGCAGTCATGTCTACTGTGGCGAGCGGGACGAGTGAGGGCCGCGGGAGAACGACGCGAGTCATGTTTACTGTGGCGAGCGGGGACGAGTGAGGGCCGCGGGAGAACGACGCGAGTCATGTTTACTGTGGCGAGCGGGACGAGTGAGGGCCGCGGGAGAACGGCGCGAGTCATGTTTACTGTGGCGAGCGGGACGAGTGAGGCCGCGGAGAACGAGCGCGAGTCATGTTTACTGTGGCGAGCGGGACGAGTGAGGGCCGCGGGAGAACGGACGCGTGAGTCATGTTTACTGTGGCGAGCGGGACGAGTGAGGGCTGCGGGAGAACGACGCGAGTCATGTTTACTGTGGCGAGCGGGACGAGTGAGGGGCCGCGGAGAACGGTGGCGAGGCTGGTGGCATGATTACCGATGAGTGACACCGTTCCGTCTCATGGTGGAGCCGGAAATTTTCTTAGCAATGTTAAAACGCACATCAACCGAACACTTGTTTAGCGTTCATGTAAACACTACATTCAGATTCACCAATCAGAATGAATTCAGTTAGATTGAAACAAAAGCTGTGCATGTAAACAATGAATGGTGACTGCAGAAAGCAAAAGCTGAATCCCGGACATCAACGGCCGGACATGTCCGGGAAAAAGAGGATGGTAATCCCTAAAGTTACTACTCGGCTTTCTCCACAGAACAAGAGCCTGCTAGCTTAGCTTCCAAAAAAGATGGCTGACACTATGTGTAATCCCAATCCTCCATAATGCATCCGTCTGCATATTCAGTACCTTTGTCCATATTTTCAAAAAGTTTCTGCCGGTGAAATCAAACGCACTGGCACTGATCTGTGATTGGTCTGTTAGCGCATTAGGTCCAACCCCCTATGGGCGGGTTTGAAAGGGTGGGATCTAGTGCTTGTAGTCTTTACAGAAATCCCCCCTCTTACACTTCCTCCTACAATGACGTAAAATGACTATTTTTGCATCATTGTAGGAGGAAGTGAAAAAGGTAAATAGCAGATTTCTCTCGTCTCAGGGGAAAATGAGAGAGTGTTGCACGACCATTCAATAGTATGACTGTGTTTCTAACAATGGAAAGCTTAATGCAAATGGGGGAAGTGTCCCTTTAAAATATCATTCAAAAGTTGGAGGTCAGTGATGCTTCTTTTTTATTTTTTGGAAAGAAATTAGTACGTTTAAGTGACGTGTATATGTCATGTGTGCCATGTTTCACATTTCCATATTTCCATATTTAAAAAAAAATCATAAAAAATGCCATTCATCAAAAAATCCTTAAACAAATTTATCACGGTTTCTACAGAAATATGCAGCACAACTGATTTCTAAATTGGTATTAATAAGATTAGAATGTCTGGGGTAATGATGCTGAAAATTCAGCTTTGATTACAGGACCAGTTAGACCATTTCACAAAGATGTAAACAGCACTGGTCCAGAAGCACTTCCTGTTCCAGTTTTTTAACACTACATAAAAGCTGGGATAAAATACAACCAACAGAACATATAAAACTGAATCAAAAAGTTAAACAAACATCTTTAAGATGTTTTCTTTACATGTGAAACAAAGAAAACAGGAAGTGTTTCTGGACCAGTGTTGTTTACATCTTGTGAAATGGTCTATAAATTACATTTTAAACTATATTCGAATAGAAAACAGTTATTTTAAAAATGTAATAATATTAATGTTTTTACTGTATTTTTGATCAAATTAATGAAGCCTGGGTGAGTAGTAAGAAACTTTGTTCAAAAGCATTTCAAAATCTTACCTATCCCAAACTTCTGGCAAGTTAGCATGAGTCATGAGGCTCATCAACCCTGTCACAGATGCTGTAGATGAGCTAATTTTATCATCTCTCTCTGTGTCTCTGTACAGCTGGTGTCTGCAGACGGCCTCTCATGGTTCTGACGGAGGATCTGTGTGCTGCAGACATTTCGGCCGATCTGCTGCTCTCTGGAGAGGACAGGAGGCATCGGAGACTCCAGAACCCCCTTCCTTCCAGTCAGTAACCCTACAGCTGTTTCTCTGTGTGTGTGTGTGTGTGTGTGTGTGTGTGTGTGTGGGGTGTGTGTGTGTGTGTCTATTAGCTCGTTCACCGACAGATCAAACGTAACGCAGATTAAATTGATATTAGTAGTGATGCACCAAAATGATGTTTGTACAGCAATTGAATTATTCATTTAGCTAAAAAATAAAACAATATTAATATTCACTTCATAATTTATGTAATATGTATATGTAATGTAATAGAAACAATTATATCATTAACGTCATGTGGAATTTAAATGTCTGTATACATTGTAAACAATATTTGCATGTTGGCATTTTCTTATTCATTAATTGATATGACTCAAAAATGCCAACATGCAAATATTGTTTACATTGTATACAGACATTTAAATTTCACATAAGGCATTTTTAATATCAACTTTTTTTAATGACATAATTGTTTCTATTCCAATTCGTTGTTGAAATATTAACATTTAAACAGTAGCTATAATAAAACTTCCATAGTAAAATACAACTATTATAAAAATCTTTCATGACAGATTTATTCAAACTTCCTTTAAATAATGAAGACATTACTAGCAGGTAAAGTAAACAATGAATTTGTGATATAGCCCAGTACATATATTTAACAAAATGCTCCTCTTGTAATCTGGAATACTGTATATTAATGCTAAAACGATACATTGTGTAACCCTACATCCGATGTAGATAGTGATTTAAAGACAAGAAAATATGACGAGTTATGAATATAGAGCCCAGTGTTTTGTGTGCCTCAAAAATATTATTATTAATAATTCCTAGAGTGTTTTTAAAGAGACTGAGACATCTTTATGGGTGCATGGTATGTAGGTGAAGGGCTTGAAAATATTTATCTCTACAAAAGGGCGGCACAAAAATGTTGGATCCACTGCTAAATATTGTGTGTGATTTTATCGATATAGACACTCACTGGAGGTGGTTAGGGACCGGAAGTGCTCGGTGTTGACTTGCTCTCATTATCCTTCAGTCTCAAAGGCACCAGTTTCCTCTAATGTGGGCTAATCAGAGCCCTGAACCCAGAGAAGCGCTGAGCACGTCAAATATCTTTAATGACATCTGCCTGATCACAAGATGTGTGTTAAGAGGAGCTGTGCGAGTTCTCGGAGCTGTGCGTTTACATTTTCCAATAATCCAGAGGAGCCCATTACTTGTGAATCTAATCAACCCTACAGACCCTCGTAGAAAGACACGCTCATCAATTTAGATTGATGTTTTTCCTACAAAGGCATTCGACTGCTTTAAGTGCTTGTTTGTTAGGGATGTGGAAGTGGTTAAAGAAAGAGAAAGACGTGGTGGAGGTGAAGCATTATTAGGGCTGCACAGCTAATCGAATTGTGTTATGGCCTTTATTAAACTGCAAAAGGCTATAGTTTAATTAAATTAAATTGTCAAAGCTTAAAGTGAAGGAGTTGCATTTTTCCCTTAAGGGTGCATTATGATTCATTGTTACGGTCTTTTCACACTTGGTCTCAGAGTTCATATTTTTTAATGTAAATTATGTATTTAAAATAATGTGATTGCAGATAATAACATTAAAGAGAGTACACTTGCATGACTGTGGGCATCGCTTGCATTAAGTGTGTTAGGTAACTTAAAACGTGGACTATATAAAATTTAAGTTTTACTTTAAAGTCCATTTTAAATAATTGAGTTCTTTTAACTACAAACTAAAGCACATGTAAAGTATTTGATTATTATGTGTTTTTCTGGATTACGTTTAAAGTGAATATATTTTAAATGTAATAAACGTCATTACAAATATAATTACAAATATATTTAATTAAATATTAGGGCTCTCAAACGAATAATTCGCATCCAAAATAAAAGTTTACGTTTACATAATATATGTGTGTGTACTGTGTCTAATTATTTTCTATATATTAATACACATGCATGTATATATTTAATTAAAAAAATGTATATATAAATATTTATATATAAAATCAATTGTACATAAATAAATACAGTATATACATGCAAATATTTCTTAAATATAGAAATGTATGTGTGTGTATTTGTATACAAAATAATTAGACACAGTACACGCACATATTATGTAAACACAGACTTTTATTTTGGATGCGATTAATCACAATTAATCGTTTGACAGCCCTATTAAATATACATGGCATACAAGTGTCAATAGAAATTATATTAAAGTATATTCTAGTTAACATATAAATGCTTCAGCAGTACACTAACCATAAATATAAAGATATACGTCAAGGTTCAGCTAATTTAACTTTTAAATATAATATATTTTCATTTCATTGTAAATAACATAACAAATTACGGATATATTATGCGTTTGATTTTAAAGGTGCATTTGGTTCATGGCTTTATTCTTTATTTAATTTTTTTTAAATCCCTATGGAGAAAATGAATGAGAAAAATACCTCTGGAACTCAGGGCATTATTGTTGTGCTCTTTTGTGATTTTTAATGTTTATGATTTCACAGTTCAAATTTCACACTCAATATTTGTCAAAATAATACCAATGTGATTTACTTTGACAAAAAATCATGCAGGCCTTTTATATAGATTTTGATATTTGTTGTTTTGCTGCCTCTATCAGTGGTTTTTCCCACAGGTCTGTTTGTGCCATTGTTGGTCAGTGGGTCTCTTTATCTGCGTGTAACCACATGTGTGTGCATAGTTGTTTGTCCTGCTGGTGTTTCCTGTCAGTCTGTGTGTGTGTGTTTCCTGTTCTGTCTGTCAGGCAGCATGACTCCCCTCTGTGAGTGTGTGAGAGTGTTTGTGTCCAGGTTAATTAATTATTCATGCACTGTGAGTGAACATAGCCAAATGTAGTTAAGAGAAATACAGTAGCAACCTGTGAGCGCCCTCTGCTGGTGATCCTCAGAACATACGGATCCTTCTCACACAGAAGCTGTACTTTCCCCCAAACACTTCAGCTGAGATGTATACTGCCAAATCACAAACTGGAGTTTTCAGAAATCACAACTTTCTGAGTTGAGAATGGTTATTTGGGATCATTTTCACTGTGAATGTTTACAGTACATTGTAGGATTTCGTTATGCATTTAATCTCATCCTGAAATGCCTGGTTTGTCCTGCCATTATTTATGTGAGCTACATCACCATGTTACACATATACACCTGCCGATTGGCTTTGACCCGCCCTCAAAGAACAGTTGGGTTAGTGATTTTCGAGATCGATACGATACACTTCCAATACACTATAGTTATACACCATAGATATACTGTAGTATAATACTGTTTACAGCTGGTAATACCACTATACCTTCGCAAGCTTAAACCTGATTATGGTAAGGGGTGTTATATTTCTGGCATGCGCTCTAAGCTGTTAACCAATCACAACAGACTGGACCAGCTGACCAATCAGAGCAGACTGGGCTTTCTAAAGAGACGAGAGCGTTTTAGAGAAGGAGATATAGCAAAGTACAATATGTGAAAAATAAATGTTTTTCTTTATATCATGTAAATGTGTTCTGGAAGACCCACATCTAAAAACTGAACTTGTAACTGTAAATTAGAACCAGTTCAGAAATGTTGCAGGGTTTCAACATTAAGGCTTGTCCGGGACAAGTGGATTTTTTGTAGGACAAGTAGAAGAGAAAATTAGTTGTCCGACCGGACAAGTTAAATTTCAAACAAAATAAAATGCCATGTTACTTCACGTTATGTGCCACTCGTTACGTCTGATTTTACAGATTTAATTTTACCGATTTGAAACGAACACATTTCGCGCTGTCTGTGAATGTCCTGAATGTGACTCACAGAAAGACGCATGCCAGTAATGCGCATGCACAGACCACGCGCCAGAAGTTCACTTTCGCGCTTGAACGAACATCAACAACACACACAATTAAGCACAAAATGTCATTTGTCGAGTATCTTCATAACATAAGAGCAGTCTTATGATGGACATAAAGAGTTGTGACTCGTGAGAGAATGAGGCGCGTGTGAGATCCGCGTCTCTGTCCACAGCGGCTGCTCTTAAAGGGCCAGCTACCAATAAAGCGTTCTGTCAGTAAAGTTAATGAAAGAACAAAGGGAACAGAGAAAATTACTCACTGCTCTTGACTAAAGAACTTGTGTAGCTTTAATAAGGAGTAGTCTATATATAATTTATGCAGCGCAGACTGTTTGATAACTTTATTCAATTTCTGTATATGTCCTACCTGTTAGACAGTTAATTTTTATCCAGACATCAATGTTTTATTGATTATTATAGGTGTTATCAATCATTTAGTTGTTATTGCTAATTTCAGAATTATCACTAATCTGTGTGTGCATTTGGTTTAGAACCAAACAAGTTGACTCTAGAAACCATCTGTTTATTATATCGCAATCGCATATCACAACCACAATATTGACCTCAATAATCGCAATATGACATTTTCCCCAAATCGTGCAGCCTAGATAAAATTATAAATCTTTACCTCGGACAAGCGACTTTTGTGCATGGACAAGTGAAACATAAATTTACTTGTCGAACAAATGACACCAGACGATGAATAAGGGTCTTATCTAGCAAAATGATCGGTCATTTAAAAAATGAATATAAAGTTTAAGTTTTAAATGTCTCGGCTTTCTCTGTTTCTCTGATGCGCGCTCGTGACTCTCCTGTTCGAACCCGTTCATTAAAATGAACAAATCTTTTTTTGAGTCATTAAATGATTTTACTTTTCTAATCTGTGTGTGCATTTGGTTTAGAACCAAACAAGTTGACTCTAGAAACCATCTGTTTATTATATCGCAATTGCATATCACAACCGCAATATTGACCTCAATAATCGCAATATGACATTTTCCCCAAATCGTGCAGCCCTGAGATAAAATTATAAATCTTTACCCGGACAAGCGACTTTTGTGCATGGACAAGTGAAACATAAATTTACTTGTCCGAAAGACAAGTGCCTCAAAAAGTTACTGTCAAGCCCTGTGTTGTTCACTAGCTTACAAGTGTGAATTGTGTGTGTGGCATGTGTCACTCAGCGATGTGTTTATCACTGCCTGTCTTCTGAACACCCAACCTTCATCTTTCTTATGTCCGCTTTTCATGCAGTGCGAATGCCGCAGGAAGTCAGGATGACCTGGTCAACGACACCGAGCCTGAGGTGGGTCCATCGCTGCAAGAGACCGAGAGAGGGAGAGAGAAAGACCTCGTAGGAAAGATGCACATGACCATGGTGAGTTTCCGCAGGTCTGCTCTGGCTGTTAGTGAGGATGAGGAAACCCCGTGGGCTTGTTTGACGAGTGTTGTCTTCTGCAGGAGGTCGGTTGAACGGTCACTCTCTGCCAGAGCGCAGACAGGAGATCGCAGGCTATGAGAGCTCCTCCACACTCATGAGCAGTGAGCTGGACACCACCAGCTTCTTCGACTCCGAGGAGGACGACTCGGCCAGCAGGTGAGACTGGAAAGACTTTCAACAGGGATTTTCAAAGAAGGACTCTTAAAATGGAAGTCTGATGTAGACATTATGTATGTAGACTTTCACAAAGGGATAGTTCGGCCAAAAATGATATTTAACCTGTGCATTACTCACCCTCAAGCTGTTCGAGATGCATATGTCAATCTTGTTTCAGACGAACACATTTTCAGTTATTTTAGAAAATGTCTTAGACCCTTCAGTGGATATAATGTGAAGAAATGGGGTCCAGCTCCTTCAAGTCCCTAAAATTTGCATAAATCCTTCACAAAAGTCATCCATCCGGCTCCAGGGTGATAAACGAAGGCCTTCTGAGGGTAATCCGTGCGGTATTATCGTAAAAATATACATATTTAAAACTTTATAAATGAAAATATCTGACTTCCGGCAACGAGTCGACGCACGTTCACGGGTAATGGAAGTCGCGGCGCACGTAGCGTAGGAACCGTCGTGACGTTGTGAATCCCACTGGAGCTGGATGGATTACTTTTGTGAAGGATACATGCACATTTTTGGGACTTGAAGGAGCTGGACCCCATTTCTTCACATTTTCTAAAATAACTGAAAACGTGTTAGTCTAAAACAAGATTGACATATGCATCTCGGTACGGCTTGAGGGTGAGTAATGCATGGGTTAAATATCATTTTGGCCGAACTATCCCTTTAAATGCAAAACTCCTAGTACACACAGTGTTTATGAAAACTCATCAGACAGGGCCATTCAATTTTAAAAAAGCACAGTTTTTTCTCTTCTTGCATGCAGCCATTAGTGGAAACAAATTTTGCAGGATTTTAAAATAGTTGTTTCCTCTGCCAGTCTACTATTCTGCTATCTATGATTTGTGATAAACCCACACTTAAAGGAGTAGTTCACTTTAAAAAAAAAATGTGCTGATAATTTACTCACCCCATGTCATCCAAGATGTCCATGTCTGTCTTTCTTTCAGTCTGAAAGAGATTAAGGTTTTTGATGAAAACATTCCCAGGATTTTTCTCCATATAATGGACTTTAATGGGAATCAAACGGTTCAAGGTCCAAAAGAGAGTTTCAGTGCAGCTTCAAAGAGCTTTAAACGACACCAGATCGATGAATAAGGGTCTTATCAAGCGAAACGAGCGGTCATTTAAAAAAATAAATAACAAAGTTTAAGTTTTATAAGCACAAATGCTCGCCTTGCTCTGTTCTGTGATGCACGCTTGTGACTCTCCTGTTCAAACTCGTTCATCAAAATGAACAAATCTTTTTTTTTGAGTCTTTTAACTTTTTTAAAATGAAAATCTTTTAAATGACTCAAAAAGATTCATTCATTTTGATAAAGAGTTCGAATAGGAGAGTCACGAACGATGAAACCGATTGTCAAACTGGCCGATCGTTTCGCTAGATAAGACCCTTATTCATCGTCTGGTGTCGTTTAAAGCCCTTTGAAGCTGCACTGAAACTCTCATTTGGACCTTGAACCGTTTGGTGCCCAATGAAGTCCTTTATATGGAGAAAAATCCTGGAATGCTTAATTTTTTTTCGACTGAAGAAAGAAAGATAGATGTGGACATATTGGATGACATGGGGTGGGTAAATTATCAGCAATAGTTTTTTTTTAAAGTGAACTAATCCTTTAAAATACACTTTGGTCAGTCAGACTGTAAAGAGAACACGCAATCTACTCTATTAGCACCTTGAAAATTGTTTGGACAATAAAGCAGATTTAGCCCTAATTCACAATGTTGTCTTTGTCATCATAATAATTTTCATTACACTGATACAGTCTGTGTTTTTTTTTTTTTTTGGATTACAGTAACCATGATGTATACATTAAAATATATGTTAATCTTTATGTTTCATGTTACTGTAATGAGAATTATGGGGCATAATGATGATGCGTTTGATGGCCTGAAAACAATGTAAATTGCAAAAAATCTGAGCAGTTTATGCACAGTATTTTTGCATAAAGATAATAAAATCTATAATTGGGAACCTTAAAAATATTTAGTGTTTTATACTCAATTTTATGGAAAAATCTGCCATGTGTACAAAGGTCAGTATTAACAAACGTAATTTGCATGCAGGTATGTTGAAATTATATGGACCGAATTGTAAGAGTAGATCAGAGAGGAGGAAAACTATTCATGATGCGTATAGAAAATGGCTCCTTTAAACACAAACATATCTCCTTATGAAGATGACTTAATGCACATTCAAAATCACATGCTCTGGAAAGCCAACACAAAGCATGGTTTTCCATGGTCTAATACACTACTACACTAATTCAAAGGATTGGATGGTAAGAATCACATGACTATCAGGACCAATCAGAGCTGAGAGGACTGTAATGTGCATTATATGTGCACAAAAGACACTAGATGTGATGTTTTGAAGATTCATCTGTGATGCCACTGCAGGTTCAGCAGCTCTACGAGCAGAGCACATCGTCACGTCTCATGAGACGCCATCGGCGCCGCAGACGGAAACCCAAAGCACCCAGGATGGAGAGGGTGAGACTCCTGTGCCTGATAAACATTGTGTTTGTATCCGGCTATCATTGTTGAACTGTCTCTTTAAGTGTCCTTATCTCTGTTTCTCTCAGTCCTCATCGTTCAGCAGCATAACTGACTCCACCATGTCTCTGAACATCATTACTGTCACATTAAACATGGGTGAGTATGTGCACATGTATATCTGTGTGTCGAACATGCGCCACTCTTTTAAAGGCAACATGAACAAAATTCATGCTGAACTGTAGACTGCACCTTTAGACAAAATTATGGGAAAGTCCTGCGTAACTAGAGAGAAGTTTGGCATTTTTACCATTCATGGCACTTTGATTAAACATTAAAAGGTCAATTGAAAAAAATAAATAAAGAAGCACGGATGCACGGATTACTTATTCACAATGAGATCTAAATCATGTATTTAGAAAATGCCTTGTTTCTTTTAATTTACTATTTAATTTCTTGTGCAGATTATTAATATACTTTTATATCTAACCATGAATAAAAGATCATACAAGGGGACGTTAAATTTTATTGCTCGTTTCCACTGAGGGGTACAGTACAGTACGGGTCGGGTCGGTACACCATAATCCGGCTTGCGTTTCCACCGCCAACAGTACCCTTACTTGATAGACGTGGTATTTGCCGGAAACAAGCGATCGACTTCATTTTCATCGAAGAAAACAACATAGTTAACAACAATGGGTGACAGACAGCAGATCTTGTTCTTGCTTCTCGGCATGTTTGTCACAAGAAACAAGCGCTGGCATTAGGCGTTTCTCAATACCAAGTAGCCACGCAAAGTCCGACTCAGGAGAATGATCCCGAGGACGCGAGTCCAGTAATTCTGCTAATCTGGAACAGCGCGCTCTTGAACCGCCAGCTCGCTCTGGCTCTGCGACTCCGGTTATCTCTGTATGTACATTTTACGCAACAATAAAATGAAATATGTTATAAAACACCACTCTGCTTCTTTTGATTTTATTTCAATACATTATAAACATTTAAGCACTCAAATGTGGTTCAGGCAACGCATAGAATATTGATTATATTCACTGCATGTGTGTAACGTTATATTTATAACAAAACTAAATCTAAAACACAACCCTGCCTCATTTCGTTTAAATTAAAAAATATGAAACATATTCCAGGCGATATGTAATGTATTGCATATCGCTTGGTACAAATGTTGCAATAAACAACATTACAGATGATCTTGTAATCAAATAAAAAAAATGACAAACTTATCTCTTTTTGTTGAATTTCAGTTTTATCAATAATAGCCATCATAAAAGTATAAGTAAAAGGCACAAAAAGATACTGTAAAGCTTTAATAACATAAAGTCAGTCAAATATACAAATTCAGCGCTCAAATATATAAAACTTCACTTAGCCTTCTGCCAAAGCTATTGGCCAGGGAACGAATTATAGATTTGCGAGACCAAAGATCACCTGTTAGGTTTATACAAGAGAAACTATATCTCATGTTTAACCACTACAGAGACGTCCGAGTCAGCGGCAAACGTCAGGATGACTAGCTGAGGAAAAGCCGTTCCAGGCGGGGACACGAGCGCGAGCGTCCGGTGATCACTTGAAATGGATCTCAGTCAAATTATCATACATATATAAATAAACCACAGATTTGAGCTTAAAAAAACTACTTCTCGCCTGAAAAACTCTTAAAACTACATTTTGTGACACAATAACAGTAGTATTATATTTCAACTGTATGCTTCTATGCGCTTGGAGCACGCGCGAGTGACGATACTCTGTCCACCAATCAGCGTTCTGCAGTGAGTCTCAGCTCCACCTTTTAGAACCCTTTCACTGTGCTAGGTACCCCAACGGAAGGGTACCCAAAAAGTGGTACGGTACAGTTCGGCTTTTTGGTACCATTCACAACTTTTGACAGTGGAAACGCAAAATAATTGCGTACTCGAACCGAACTGTACCGTACCGTACCACCATAAATGAAAGATTCGGAAAATAAAATAGTGTTTTACAGCACTCTCATTATACTACATCTACACTCTGTTCCTCATCTCTCCATTTTGTTTTCCTCTGTTCCTCTTGCTATAGAGAAGTATAATTTTCTGGGGATTAGTATAGTCGGGCAGAGTAATGAGAGGGGTGACGGAGGGATCTACATCGGCTCCATCATGAAGGGCGGTGCGGTGGCTGCTGACGGACGCATTGAGCCTGGTGACATGCTTCTGCAGGTCAGTCACTCTGTCATGGTCTGTTTTGGCTGTTTCTAAGAGATTTCTAAGAGTTGCTTTTGTGTTGTAGGTGAACGATATCAACTTTGAGAACATGAGTAATGATGATGCAGTGAGGGTGCTGCGAGAGATTGTCCATAAACCTGGGTAAGAAGTGGATGCTGGGATGTTTGCTTCTCTTGTTACGGGCTTGATGATATTTATATTAGCACTGACGTTACCTGTGATCGTGCATCTTCAGCGTTTACAGACCCATCATACTGACTGTGGCCAAATGTTGGGATCCAAACCCCGTAGCTGTTTCACCCTCCCAAGAAGTAAGAGAGATGATGGGTTACAGTGCTGTTCATGTCAACCTTAAAGGAGTAGTTCACTTTAAAAAAAAAACTTTTGCTGATAATTTACTCACCCATGTCATCCAAGATGTCCATGTCTTTCTTTCTTCAGTCAAAAAGAAATTCAGGTTTTTGATGAAAACATTACAGGATTTTCTCCATATAATGGACTTCAGTGGGCACCAAACGGTTCAAGGTCCAAATGAGAGTTTCAGTGCAGCTTCAAAGAGCTTTAAAACGACACCAGATGATGAATAAGGGTCTTATCTAGCGAAACGATTGGTCATTTAAAAAATAAATAACAGTTTAAGTTTTATGCCTGGTTCAGATTACTCGATTTTAGCCCGATTTTGGCGCAACCCGTTGACGTAAGGTGTCGTAGGATTCGTAAACGACAATGTAAAGGACGCAAGATTCGATCGTATCATCTTGTATAGTGTGTCATAGTGGGCGACAACCTACGTTGCATCTGAGATGCTTCACGACATCACGAAGAAAAAGACTTGCATGTTTAATTTTTTTTAACTTTCATCCACGACGGTTTCGTCACATCTATAAGGTTGACCAATAGGAGTACAGAAGCTTTCCATACACAACTTTAAAAAATGGTGAAACGAAAGAAAGTCGATGGTGCTAACATTAAAACTAAGTAAAAATATAAGAAAACAATATTTTACATCAAGTTCTCTTTGGAGGATTGACAGCCCATACTGTCCTCTTCGAGCAATCCAGGAACGTGTCCATTGTCTGGTTTTCTTTCTTTTACTTCTTTTTCAGCCAATACGCTTCATCCATTGTTGGTTTACGTTCGTTTCCGGAAGTCGCACTCTACTAGTTTCGCCTTCTCGATGACATCATGCGTGTTCGTTAAAGACGGCACGTGATGATGGTTCAGGAAGCAACGTGTAGCCTGACATGTTTTATGTCAGACACGACAAGATTTTAGGAGTCAAAATCACGTAATCTGACACAGTGACTATCGTAACAGACAAAAAAAATGGTGTAATCTGAACCAATCATTATAAGCACAAATGCTCACCTTGTGATGTGCGTTCGTGACTCTCCTGTTCGAACTCGTTCATCAAAATGAACAAATCTTTTTTCAAGTCATTTGGTTCATTTCAATGAACCAAATGACTCAAAAAAGAGTCATTTGTGCTTATAAAACTTAAAGTTTTTTATTTATTTTTGAAATGGCCGCTCGTTTCGCTTGATAAGACCCTTATTCATCGTCTGGTGTCGTTTAAAGCCCTTTGAAGCTGCTCTGAAACTCTCATTTGGACCCCATTGAAGTCCATTATATGGAGAAAATCCTGGAATGTTTTCATCAAAAACCTTAATTTCTTTTCGACTGAAGAAAGAAAGACATGTATTTCTTGGATGACATGCGGTTGAGTGAATTATCAGCAAAAGTTTTTATTAAAAGTGAACTACTCCTTTAAGTGGTTTTCGCAATCATTTCACTTTCACAGTTAAATTCATTTCTTTTACTGTCCTTGACCTTTTTGGTTGCAAGTGACCAGGCCCGTTGGCTTCCCCTGTGTTTGTTCAGGTGAGCCAATCCGTCCCATAGATCCTGCTGCCTGGGTGTCTCACACGGCCGCCATGACGGGGGCGTGACCCAGTGTACGGTATGAGCCCTTCCATGAGTACAATCACCTCCACCAGCTCCTCCATCACAAGCTCCATTCCAGAGACTGAGCGTAAGTGTTTATCCACCCACCCTTCCCATAGTCCACCTCTGCTGCACCTGCTGTCTGTCACCAGAGTATGACTTCATCTGCTAGTCCACTGCTTACTGTGTTTCGACTCGTAGCCCTTATCAACTGAGTGTGTCAAATGGAAATCAAAAATTGTGATTTGTCTTGAATGAAATACAAAAACTATGCATTGGAAATTAGTGGCCCTTGTGGAAAAGAAGCACACATTTGCAGACAAAAGAATACTTATTACAGAAATAAAATACTTTAAAGTCTCCGTGAACCGGAAGTAGCAACTGATTTTACTTAAGTGTTGTGGTGTATTTCCAAGTGAAACGTAATATTGAATGGAGGGCTGGGTTTTATTTTGGCACACCACCTCTCCATTTTTCCATCATCAGACTGATCTCATGAAATGGTGTATGTATGACACGCCAATTCGTATTTCCATTTTTGGCTTGCTATCAACATGCATAATTGCTTTTAAGCGTGTTTATGAACTCTGTTGACTTAACGTTATATTACTGTACTGTATATATAAATATATGACCTACCCCAACCCCGTCCCTAAACCTACCCGTCACTGGGGTTAATAGCATTCATGAGTCTTCCCCTACCATCCTAGGAAAAAAAATGTCACTCCCAGATGTAGATTTACATTTTGCTTTGTTTCGCTTAGACATTGAACACTGTGTACATACACGCGGATCACTCGGACGTTTACACGGCGTAGACATACACGCATACACCCGGATAGCTCAAAATGCATATAGATGACAAAGTCACGATGTCATGTTGCGCTCATAGCAGACTGAGGGTTGGAGAGAGAGTGGTTAAGTGTTTTCAACCCAATCATTGGAAAAGGAACATCATTCCAGACCAGAAGTAACTTTTCAGATTTTGATTACCATGATTACCATTACAAACTATTTTTTTCTGAATATTAACTTTAAGCTCAGATTAAATGTTCACCTTAAGACTATTAATGTGTGCTAACAAAGTAAATAGACTTTTAAAGTCATGATGACTTTAAAAGAATATACTTAAAAGTGAACTGAATGTAATGTTTTTGGACCCTTAATTTTGACGCCACTTGGGCTTGGGAGTACATTGGAAAACCGTTGTCACCCGACAGTTGCCCGGTGCTTCAATGAAGGAAAAGAAGGTTATAGTTAAATCCTATGCTGCGGATGCTGGAGAGTTCTCTGGGTCCGAGGTCATCTCAGATGGTCCAAAAGAAAAAAAAATCTGTGCTGTGCTGTGGTCAGATAAGTCCACATTTAGCTTGTTTTGGGGAAAACCTATGTGAAGATATCATTGACGTGGAGAGGTATTGGAATTTTACAGTCAGAGACTTATACTGCCGTAAAGATGACATTTTCCTGGGAAGCAAGACAATGCCAGGCCTCATGTTGCATGTGGCTTCACTGTACACTGCCTGCCTGCAGTCATAGATCTGTCTATTATTGAAAATGAATGGCACATCATGAAAAGGAGAATCAGACAATGACGACCTGGACTTTTGAGCAGCTGTCTTGCATCAGTCAATATGCAATTCCCAGACGATTAAAAGAAGGTCACGTGACACTGTGGATAACATGCTTCTGTCCCAACTTTTTTGGAGTGTGTTTCAGCCATCAAAAATCGTTTATATTTACAAAATGCAGTAAAGTTGGTCAGTGAAAACACTGGAAATCTTTTATTTGTACTTAAATACAATTATAAGAGAATTAACAAACCACAGATTCTTGGGAACCAAAATTTCCCAACTTTTTCTGGAAATGGGGTTGTACAGTACATTTGTTTGAACATACTTTTAAGATTTGAAGCACACTACAAGTGCACATTACAATTAAGCACACTTCTTTTTCACAAGGGAAATCCGAAGCTCTTCTCATATGAGTTGGTAATGGCTACAGCACCTTGATGTTCTCACCGGAGCACATTTTGTTAATTCACCCACATCTGTGGACTGCTCTGCACCTTCTTACTGTGCTTTACTCTGCAGGGTTCAAGGATTCCATCTGTCCATCCACAGTGACATGGCAGCAGTAGCCAAAGCGATGGCGTCAGCAGAGTCCAGGCCTGGAGGTGGAGACAGAATGTGGCTGAAGGTTTACCATACACCAAATGTCAGTTCAAGTAGGTAAAACTGCACCCTCATGGTCTTGAAAATTCAAAAAACTTAATCTGGGCGTGAGGGGAGGAAATATCACAAAAAATTCAATATATCTTTATCTGGAATGAGTTTACCGAGTGAGCTTTCCAGCTTACAGCCACATTTGAATTGGTTGGTAGCAAGCCATAGTGTTCTGAAGTAATGATTTATTTTTAGGAAGATAAAATATTTGACATAAATGGATATTCACTTTATCCATCAGTGGTGTTATTTTATCTGCTTTTAAAAGAAGTCAAATGCAAGTGGCAACGGGGTACATTTATTGTGTATACTATCGAGCTGTAATGGATTTCAGAAACCAAATGTCAAGTGGGATTCTGTTCCAGATCATCAGATGTTGATTGGATATTGAGAGTGTGAGCTGACACTCGAAAGTGGAGGCAGATGAGCGTTCAGCTTTAGGGGTGGAATTTAAGCTGAGCTTGATGATTGGGGAAGTGCTGTGTACGCCACCAAAGAGAAAGTGCGTTTTACGGAAGATCCCAGTTATGACATTTTTGAAGGTCAAGATGGAAGAGACAAGTGAAACTTATGCGCTCCATTGATTTGGTTCAATTTTAGTATGTCATTTTCCAGCACCTACATTTCTTTTTTTGATTTTAAAACGTTGAGACATACAAAATGTATTTGGACACTTGAGGCATTATTTACTTATCATCTCAAAGTCAGTATCATGCAAGTGGATAGGATTACTGAAATGTGAATGTCTACAAAAAGCACGCAGTCATCAAGGTTCGCATTAATCGGTACAAACACCATGTGGAAGAAATCAGATGTCTTCTGAAGACGTGTTTTGTCGAAGCTTGACAGTCCACTGGCTTCTAGAGTGTAAGCTTGGCAGCGCGCTTCTGCTTTGCAGCCCTTAAAACGCGTGCGGACGGTTAGACAAAAGTTTGAATTGTTTACTATGATTTAACATATTTACTATTTTCTTACATACAATTATTGCTTTGCTTTAGAAGACATTAATTCATCCACTAGGGTTGTATGGGTTAAACAATAAATGGCTGTGTTTACGTAAACTTTCAAAACTCACAGAATAAATTATTTTTATAAGAAGTCATTGTTTCCGTTCATATTTACATGAGGTAGTGACTGATTCAGAGAATTTTTCTTAAGAAAGATAATCTACTTTTCAAGCACCAAAACATTAGGCAAATCGTAATTGTTGTTATAAACAATAAAATAACTGTTAAAATAAAGAAGAACAGTATCTTGAAAAGCTTTGTGGTTGTTAATGTTGTCAGTTAATATTGATGAATTACACCTGTGCATATTCTGCTGGGACAACAGTGTCTTCAAAGGTGGAATATTCATTTTTCCTATCAGGTTTCAGATGTGGTGGATTGGCTGTATCATAACGTAAGAAGGCTTCACTGACAGACAGAAGCGCAGGCAAATACGACGGCAACCTGTAAAAGCCGGCTACATCCGGCACACGGTCAACAAGATCACCTCTCTGAACAGTGCTATTACATCTTTGGTGACCTCTGTGCAGTGAGTCATGATATTTTGTTCTTAGATTTCTCCCCACTCTTTTACACGTTGAACATATTTTATTTATTCATTTGGGAGTAAAGTTTATTTCCCCTCCTGTTTGTTCCTCTTCTCTCTTAGATATGGCCTGTCTCACCTTGCATGACCATGACGGTTCTAGTGGGGCGTCATGACCAGGACACTCTGGCTCCGTTGTCCCACCCTGGGGTGGCTCCCTGGCCTCTCACCTTCCCTCTGGGTCTACCGAATCCCCTCACCGTACAATCCCCATCCTGTGCGCGATCCACGCAGTCCCAGCTTCAGCTGCGGGGGCAGCGCAGTGGCCCTCACAGTGAAAGTGGGGGCTATGGCCGTCTGGCAGCAAAGCACCACCAGAAATCTGGACAGAATACGCCTCAGGGGTCAAGTGCAGTGCGTCTCATATCGATTAAACTATATTTATTTCATTTAGATACGAATGGATATAGTTGTTTGAGGATTTCTTTTTGCATGGATTTTTGCAAATTTCTGATAAAAAGCAATATGCTCATTCGTAAAACAGTTCTGAGCTTAGATCTCTTATATTACATATTAAAAATGCCATTGCCATTTCCAAAAGAAGATATTTTGAAAAATGTTGATACCCAAACAGTTAATAGGGGGATGCCGTATAAATTTGTTTTGATTACCATATTTCTTTCAAATATATCTGTTTGTGTTCAGAGAAAGAAATTAATACCAGTCTGGACAACAGTAAGGGTAAGAAAAATAATAAGTAAGATTTGCTGGTAAAATTCTTTTCAATTCAGTGTTACAAAAGAAAACAACACAAATATATTAAAGGTACAATGAGCAGGATTTTTGCAGTAAAATGTCCCAAAACCACCTCAGGCCAATGTTATATGTTTTTGCTTTCAGTGATTACTCCGATATCCCAAATGTGTTCCAACTATTTCTAAATTGGAGAAAGATCTCTATTTTAACCAAGGAAACGGGGCATGTGAGCAGGGGTGAGGAGCTCGCCAGTCAAGAACGACGTCATATCTGTGCATTACTCTCCTGCTCGTTTGGGCCAGGTTCTAAACCTCAGTACTTCTAAATAGAAGCACATGGCGACTGGACGTTGGCGACAACTGAGGATCAGGTTCTGCGCGATTGTATGCTTTTAAGAAGGATGCTGCTGTCTGCTTTGTTCAAACACTTATGGACCATGCAGCAGAGCAAGCTGCAGACAAAGAGAGACTGAGGGCAAAGATCAAGCATCATTCTTGAGAGGCCGAGAGTGTGATAATGTTCAGCGAAAGTGCTTTGTCGATGCCTAGAGGTCAGAGTAGAATGGGCGGACTGGATGACAAGCTGATAATAGAGCAACTTTGACTGAAATAACCACTCGTTACAACCGAGATATGCAGCAAAGCATTTTGAAGCCACAACACACACAACCTTGAGGCGGATGGGCTGCAACAGCAGAAGACCCCACCGGGTACCACTCATCTCCACTACAAATAGGAAAAAGAGGCTACAATTTGCAAGAGCTCACCAAAATTGGACAGTTGAAGACTGGAAAAATGTTGCTGGTCTGATGAGTTTCGATTTCTATTGAAACATTCAGATGGTAGAGTCAGAATTTGGCGTAAACAGAATGAGAACATGGATCCATCATGCCTTGTTACCACTGTGCAGGCTGGTGGTGGTGGTGTAATGGCGTGGGGGATGTTTTCTTGACACACTTTCAGGCCCCTTAGTGCCAATTGGGCATCGTTTAAATGCCACGGCCTACCTGAGCATTGTTTCTGACCATGTCCATCCCTTTATGGCCACCATGTGCCCATCCTCTGATGGCTACTTCCAGCAGGATAATGCACCATGTCACAAAGCTTCGAATCATTTCAAATTGGTTTCTTGGAACATGACAATGAGTTCACTGTACTAAAATGAATCAATGGCACGTAGAATTAAGGCAGTTCTGAAGGCGAAAGGGGGTCTAACACAATACTATTATGGTGTTCTTAATAATCCTTTAGGTGAGTGACGTAATCAGATACGCGCTTAGAGGTTCAGCGACCCCTGGTGGTGAAAAATCTTGCATATTGTACCTTTAAATTATAGGTAATTATTTCCAAAAATCACTTTCGGAGTGCAAATAATAATCCTTATCCTAACCCTGCATTCATGATGGAAAAAACATATTTTAAACAGAAAGTCTCACATTTCCTTTTCTTTCATTTCAGTGCGCAGGTAGTCGAAAGCACCGGCTCGAAGTCGCAGCGGCAAAAACGACGTGAATGCAGCGGCTGGAGCGCAGGAGTCTGGAGGCCGGTCTGGCAGTGGCAGCGAGTCCGAGAAAAGAGAGAAGGCCCCCAGCGAACGCTCTGCAGCGCCCCCAGCGAACACAGCGTGCACAGCACACACACCATCCGAAGCACACACTCTAACGCCCAGAGCCTGGTGTGTGTATCCCGCCCGGCCTCCCTCCACCGCCACAGATACCCTCCACAGCCGCCCGCGGGCTCTCCTCCGAGAACGAGACCTGTCCTCGGTGCCACCCGAACTCACTGCCCTCGCGCCAATCCTTCCGCATGGCCATGGGGAACCCCAGCGAGTTCTTTGTCGACGTCATGTGATGCGCTTCAGGTGACCCAGAGGGCCGACTCAACATGCGCAGGCATGTGAAATCAAGGAAGAAAGATGGAGGAGGAAGACCAGAAAGAAATGCATTGACATTTTAGCTGAGTGAGAGCGTGCCAAGTGTCCCTCCTAACTCTCCTCCTGTGTCCTGTGGCTTGCACTTTCTTCAGTGAAGAAGACTGGAACAGATCAAATCGTATCCCATCATGCCCTCAGAGACTGGAGTTCTCTGATTAATGGAGACTCTGGGATGCAGAGATCAAGTCTGAATGAAGGTGAATGCTTGCTGGTTTTTGTGTACTTTTTACCTGCATTTTATAATATTTTGTCCTCTGACCAGTTTATTATCCTCAAGCTAAGATCTGTTTATCAATAGAAGATAAAACTGGTTAAGGCGAAATGAAAGAAAAGCATAGACACGGGAAGAAAAGTGAGGTAATCTTCTACTTCTAAATCACCTTTTGCTTTTTAAAGGATGGAACAAATCATTTTTAATGATTTAAAAAAGACAAACGCTATTCAAAAGATAGAATCTTTGGCAAATTATTTTGTATTTATGACTTTAATTTTCTGCTAATAATTGTGGAGAGTGAGAGAAAAGATAGAAAGAGAGTTTTTAAGTTTACAGACAGGACTTTTAAAGTCTGCCTTACCTTTGGGTTAAAATGATTTTATTAAACATGATACATGATTTTTTTATTTTATTTTTTTCATAACAGTGATCCAATGAATTGTGCACAATATGACCAGGGACTTTTATGAATAAGTAGCTCAAGTCAATTATGATTTAATGTTGATTTAAAGGAAATTAATTTGGGAGATATTCAGTCCTGTACTGTTATTCTTTGTAATATTCTACCTGGATTATGTGTGGAGATATCAAAAGATCAGAAATGGACCTTAATGTTTCTATATTATCAGCACCCCTGAATGAACCTGATGATGATGCACTATTATAATGTGATGAAGAGCAGCTCTCTTCACTCTCTCACTCTTCCCCAAACAACACAGTACTTTATTACGTTAATGTTTGTTATCATTAACTATCAGCACTCCAGCTTTACTGTTTCTCTATAAACCTTTAGATCATTTTTTCTCAGATGCATTTATCACATGTTTAATTATTTGGAAAGCAGTATTAAATGGTTCAGTTTAATACTCACTGTAGACTGTTTTATGACAGAACAATACAAATTGTTTTATTTATAAATATAGTTTATTGCCTAAAGACTGAGTGTGGATCTTGTCTGGGTTTTCTTGACATCACTTTAATTACAATTTTAATTTTATTTAAAAGACAAAAAGAAAAGAAATCCTGAACCGCCCAACAATTATTATTATTAATAAAAATATTTTCATTGATTAAATTATTCAAAAAATAGCTCACTATTGCACTATGTGCTATTGAAAAAATTAAATAATCATCATCATTATAATCATAATACATTATAATAAAATGTTATGGTAGAAATATTATTAATGTTAACAATAATTATTATATCATTATATTTATATATACTTTTTTTTACTGAAAAACAGTAATATTACAATATTAACATTTATGCTTGCCTTAATTTGCTTTCAAATGTTTCAAATTGAGCTTTTATTTTTGCAGAAAACTGCAGGAGATCATAACGCTTCTCTGTTAACAGACTTCGAAACGATTCTCTAATATGATGGAATGGTTGCCGCATGTTTTGTTTCCAAATGCGAAATTATGCCGAGTTTGTGTGGAGTAGCAGTTTGTGAGTCGAAACTGAAAACATATTCATCACAACGGTTGCAGTTTTTGTTGATCGCATTAAGCCACATCTTGTTCTAACCAAAGCACATTAAGGCAAAAAAAAAATGTTACTATTGTACTTCTATTGTTGCTCTGTATAATAAAATAAAATAATGATAATAATAGTTAATATATTTTAATATAAAAGTACTATGAAAATATATTACCTACAGTTGAAGTACATGTGCTTTAGTATGTTAGTCAACACAAGTGATAAAATAAGTACTTTAAAGCATGACAAAAAATATTAAAATTATGGTTTAAAACTGCACTTATCAGTAAAACTTTGACTTTTACATTATTTCAGTGCTCATTTTACGTATACATCTGTATGTTAAAGGGATGCCTCCCAAAAATGATGTCATGTTGTTCAACCCCGTAAGACCTTCATTCATCTTCGAACACAAATTAAAATATTTTGATTAAATCTGAGAGCTGTCTCACTCCTCCATAAGCTCCTAAGGGATTGAAACTCCCGGCACAAAAGTTATTAAAGACATCGTTAAAAAAGTCCAAGTGACTACAGTGGCTCGAACGCAAGAAATACCTTTTGTGGGCAAAAAATTAAATAAATAAATAAATAACGACTTTTTTTGTTCTAAAGTTCTTATAACTATTCATACTATTCTCTGTGGGCCTCTAGTCAGTTAATGTAGTGTGATAGCGTAGAGCTACGTCACACGTAGGCTCACTATTGGCCGACACTGATCAGTATGTTATGCGTGTGACGTACAACAACAGAAGCTTACGCTGTTACATTTGTGAACTGACTCGAGGCCTACAGAGAAGGAAATTAATAGTTGAATAAAGTTGTTATTTTTGTTTGTTTTTCGCACACAAAAAGTATTCTCGTCGCTTGATAAACTTAGAGCCACTGTAGTCACTCGGACTATTTTAAAGATGTCTTTAATATCTTTTTGGGGAACAAGTTTTGAATCCCTTATGAATCCAGCGCAGTGATCCAGCTCTCAAGATTGAATCAAAAATATCTTAATTGCCGTTCCAAAGATGAACGAAAGTCATACGGGGTTGAAACAACATGAGGGTGAGTAAATACTGACAGAACTTTTCATTTTTGGGTGAACTATCCCTTTAAGAATGTGTCCGTACATGAATGTGTACTATATTCATAATACATTAAATTGCCTTTAATTTATTATATTATCTTCAAGTACAGGTTTTTTTATATTTAAAGAACACTACAAGTGCACATTCGATACTGTAAGCACCTCTTTTTCAAAAGAGGCTTCTTCACTCCTGAGTCCTGAGACTCGGGGACGTCAGCTGATTTCGACTCACACTTTGTTTTAATGTGGTCAGAGGATGATGGGTGGACTCATGGCCACAAGAGTAGCTAACTCAGTGGCCTCAAGATACTAACTCGTGGTACTGCAGAGTGGAGTTACTATCTCGAGGCCACGGGTGCTCATCTGAGGCACGGGTTGCTATCTTGAGGCCACGAGTTCAGTACTCTTGAGGCCACGGGTTACTATCTGTTGAGGCCACAAGTTACTATCTTGAGGCCACGAGTTAGTATCTTGTGGCCACGAGTTACTATCTTGAGGCCACGAGTTAGTATCTTGAGGCCACGAGTTACGTATCTTGAGGCCACGAGTTACTATCTTGAGGCCACGAGTTATGTATCTTGAGGCCACGAGTTCGTATCTGAGGCCACGAGTTAGTATCTTGAGGCCATCGAGTTACTATCTTGAGGCCACGAGTTAGTATCTTGAGGCCACAAGTTACTTATCTTGAGGCCACGAGTTACTATCTTGAGGCCATCGAGTTACTATCTTGAGGCCACGAGTTATGATCTGTGTGGCCACGAGTTAGTATCTTCAGGCCATCAAGTTACCACTCTTGAGGCCACTAGTTACTATCTTGAGGCCACGAAGTTAGTATCTTGAGGCCACAAGTTACGTATCTTGAGGCCACGAGTTAGTATCTTGAGGCCACGAGTTACTATCTTGAGGCCACGAGTTACTATCCCGTGGCCACGAGTTAGTATCTTGAGGCCACGAGTTACGATATCTTGAGGCCATTGAGTTACTATCTTGAGGCCATCAGTTAGTATCTTGTGGCCATCGAGTTACTATCTTGTGGCCATCGAGTTAGTATCTTGTGGCCATCGAGTTACTATCTTGTGGCCACGAGTTACTATCTTGTGGCCACGAGTTACCATCTTGTGGCTAGCGGGTTTGTATCTCTGAGGCCACGAGTTAGTATCTTGTGGCCACGAGTTACTATCTTGTGGCCACGAGTTAGTATCTTGAGGCCACGAGGTTACTATCTCTGAGGCCACGAAGTTACTATTTTGTGGCCATCGAGTTACTATCTTGAGGCCACGAGTTACTATTCTTGTGGCCACGAGTTACTATCTTGAGGCCACAAGATAGTTATAATTATTTTTTTTTTGCCAAAGTGGGACTAGGGGTGCTCCGTAATGTGATGCCTCTTTCATATCATGAAACCAATGTGTGTGTGAGTGTGTGTGTGTCGACAGCAGATAAATCTGGTCCATGTGGGGAAATTGTTTGGTCCCCATGAGAAGAACAGCTTATAAATCACACTAAGTTGTGTTTTTTGAAAATGTAAAAATGTAGCATCGTTTCCTGTGATGTGGGGATATTGTTTGTACAGTATAAAACCATTATGTCTATTGAAAGTCCCCATAAAACATGAAATTGTGTGTCTGTGTGTGTGTATGTTAGGGGTATGTTTACTGTTAGGTCATAGAATAATAATAAAATATGTAGTACAGTATAAAACCATTATGTCTCATGGAGAGTCCACTCCCCACCAATACAGCGAAACCGAGTATGTGTGTGTGTGTGTATGTGTGTGTGTCTGCTGTGTGTGTGTGTGTGTCAGCTGACGGCAGCAGAGAGAAGGGAGGGGAGCAGCGGGCGACATCTTGGATTCATGAGTGAACGGTGACCGCATCCTAAAACACCGAATATCCTCAATAACTCCGAGCTTCGGTCAGAACCGAACACATCTGTGTCGGTTGAGCTGAGCCGGTCCGGTCCGGAGGAGACACCGAGACAGACACGCAGAGGTGAGTGAGAGAGTGGGTGAGTGAAGACACCGGTCCGGTCAGTCGTGACACAACCGAGCTGGGCTAGTTAGTTAGCTTAACCAGCTAATTAGCCGGAGTCAGGGTGTTTTACGTTATATCCACTTATGGAAATATGTTAAATGAATAACGTGGATTAATTATGATCCGTTATTTGAAGAAAACATAATATGTTTAAAATCGTGATGTCTGTGCGTTTGAATGGGAAGAGCGGCTAGCGTCATATAACGTTAACATACTTCTACATTAATCATTTGCGTGTATTCAGACAAACATTTTACATGAAATGATCAAATCTGTTTTTTTTTTTAATAATACTATCATATGTAACGTTATACTGTTAAAGTGGACTGAATGTGTTCGTTAGTCAGACAGTCCGCAGTGGGCTGGTCGGCTCCATCCGCAAACATGATGGATGCGGCAGATTATTAGCGTTATGATTAAAATCATTATTGGAAATAATACAAAATATTATAATATCAAGGCCAGCATTGCCATGTGAACTCTTCTATTTTTCCATCAGCGGCCATGATGGATGCAATAGAGCTGAGAATGACATCATCATTAAAATATGCATCATATTCTAATGGATATTCTGATATTCATATGGTGGTGTCCCAGTAACAATTAACTTACTGAATGTTGTGTCGGTTGCAATCTTGTGTAAAAGCACTCAATATATTAATTTCACTCAATTTATTTCAGTGATTATGCCTGCATAATGTTTAGGTTCGATTTTAGTTTTAGAATTACAACAACTGTTATCTGTTCCTGTTATTTTCCACTTTGTTCAATGGCAGGGGTCCTGTCCTCCAGAGAGATGAGTGTGTCAATGTCACTTTAACCCTGTAAAGCCTGACATGAAATAATATTCAAATATTGAACCTTTATACAAAATATAAAAGTTTGCATGTTTTGTATCAAATATGATACATCAGATTTTTATGCCCGTTATTGTATGATATTGTGAGAATATGGAGCTCATACTCAAAGAGGAGAAAATCACCATTTAATTCAGTGGACAAAACTGAGGAATGTTATGCAATTTGGTGCAAATGTTTGTTGCCATTTAGGATATATGGCCCAAAATTATGTCATTTTTTGATATCTGTATCTTGTAATGTAAATACATTAGCATCTGCACAACAGTATAACAGACTACTTATATAAAATGCAACTAAAACATCTTTTACTTGCTGGAAAAGAACTATCAATCAGAAGGCATGTACTGTAGTATTGTTTTTCTGCAAGGTTTGGATCATATTGTGTGATATTAGAAGTTGATGTTTCAAATATGATTTAATAGGCTTAATTTGGTTAAGCATTGGCCCATTAAATGAATTGGTTCATTAGTGAGGTCTTGAATTTCTAAATTGACTCCAAATTGAAAATTCAGTCATTTGTTTGTAATCATTTTCTAAATACAAACAGCTTCAAGTGAATTTCAGCTACTTCCCAGCTTTATAATGGGAGTGGATAGTTTTTGAATCTCCAAAAAAGCGCATCCATCCATCATAAAAGTAATCTATACGTCTCTAAGCCTTCTGAAGCGAAGTGATGGGTTTTTGTAAGAGAAGATATACTTAACTTTATAAACAATAATTGCTATAATTGCCGTATGCGCATTCATAAGAGAGTTAGAGATGCACTTAGGATGGCT
Organism: Hybognathus amarus; assembly: GCA_030378365.1. Classification (NCBI taxonomy): domain Eukaryota; kingdom Metazoa; phylum Chordata; class Actinopteri; order Cypriniformes; family Leuciscidae; genus Hybognathus; species Hybognathus amarus. The sequence continues at coordinate 69,445 of JAQIUQ010007770.1, forward strand.
TGAGGGTGAGGAAATTATGGTGCAATTTTCATTTTTGGTTGAACTATTGCTTTAATCATATGATCTGATGAAAGAACATTCGCATTTATGTTGCTGCAGTATGCTCATTTAGACTAGATTTTTCAGGTGCTTGATTACTATAAGGTGTAAACAGAGAGGATAGTAGGAGCAGGGTATTAGATGAAGATCTCCATGTGTTTTTCAGCATCTTTGTGGTTGAGTTTTTTTTAAAGGGATAGTTCACTTTGAAATTAATTTTTGATGTTTTATCTTACCTCAAGGGCATCCAAGATGTAGGTTTCTTTGTTTCCACAGTAATTTTAATTTTGATATTTTTAGGTCAAACCGTTCGTGTCTGTCAGTCATATTATAATGCAGGTCTATGGTCACCACCTCAAAGAGCATGCACAGAGAAGTCCAAATTAAACATGATTTAATAACTCGTAAATGTAAGTACACATTAATGGCCTAAGACACGAAACGAGCGGTTTGTGTGAGAAAACGAACAGTATTTTATATTGTTTTTTCCCTTTTGTAATCACAGTCATGTCTAAGTACTCTAGAGGGCGAGGGTGCTTCTCTCTGCGCAGCGCGCCGGAAAGCCCCGGAAGTGATTTTTCCGCCTTTACGTCACTCATTGTTTACACAGAGATTTCAGAAGTATTATGCTTCACTGTGAAGATGTAAACATACGTTGATTTATTTATTTTATTTTTCGCAAACGCGCAAGAGATCACGTCTGGCGCTTTCACGCTTGCACAGACCGAAAGCGTCCGCACCCTAAGATCGCTTGGAAATGGTTGTGGTTACAAGAGGTAAAAACGATTTAAATATTGTTTGTTTTCTCACACAAACTGCTGGTTTCATGTCTTAGGCCATCAATGTGTACTTACAATTACGAGTCATTAAATCATGTTTAATTTGGACTTCTCTGTGCATGCTCTTTGAGGTGGTGACCATAGACCTCCATTATATGACTGACAGAAAAGAACGGTTTGACCTAAAAATATCAAAATTGAAAGTACTGCATTATGGGAATTGTTGTCTACAATCCACAAGCACTAAAAAGTCATTTTCTGCCTTTTATCGGACAAGAAGGACCCAAATTAGAAATTTATGAAACTATTCTACTAGATATATGACCCACTTTCAACCCTTTATGGGAGAGATTTTTATTTATATATTTATTTATTCTAGATTTTTTTTTATTCAAACTCAAAGCAATTGGTCAAATATCTTTCCAGTGACCGACAGCTTGGCTCTGCCTCTTTATTCAGTTTTCCAAAATGGCTCGTGGAACACTGAGCAAGACCACCACCATGATCGGAGGACTCTTCATCTACAACCACAAGGGCAAGGTGCTGATTTCCCGTGTCTACCGTGATGACATTGGGTAAGTCTGTGTGGTTTGTGAAACGTGTGTGTGGTTGTGTTTAGAAATAGTCTTTAATTGCTTCAACAGGAAGTAGATCATGGATATGTGCTTGTTCATTTCAGCTCCTATCATTTGTTTGGCTTCTGTGGGAATAATGGCACTCAAATGTGTGTTTTTCCCACCTGGACCTTCGAGTAGGATATAAAGAAAAGGGAAGAGTGAGAGGACTTTTAGAACACGGCCTCTGATTGTGTGGAAGTTCCGTTCTGGAATATTCAGGCAATCGTCTAGTGCATGGTCCGTACAGAGAAGGGTTGCTATGGATACAGTGGGTCTGTACATCGCTGCCAACTCGTACTGTCGCAGTGTGTGTGTTCATGCACGCATGCAGGGCTGTGTGAGAAGAGAGATCATTCGGTGAAGTCGCAGTGCGTGTGCATGTCAAGCATGCCTGGAGGAAAGGGAACTCTGGGATGGAGGAGAGAGGGGATGAAAACGTGAATGTAGTAAGGCCGTGCGATACTGACAAATAATACCTCGTTTTTTTCTGTGGTTTTGTAGATAACGATGATATTTTGCTGAGTGTGTTGTGTTATTGTGCTGGTACCTTGGCAGGTTTAGGACTGCGGTGACCAGCTGACTCCTAAAGTTTTTGTTTTTCTTCATGTTTTGTGCGGTGGTTTCGCAGCAGTGATAAAAATACAGTTTTCCAATATGTTTACCTTTTATCTGCATTTTTTCTTGCCTTATGCATCATTTACTATGTCAAATTATTACATTTATTCATTAAATTCATTTAGAATAAGACACTATAGGGCTGTTACCAATCAAATGATATCAGTATCAACAAAATCAATCTTTGCAGAGGAAACACAGAAGCTACATCTGAAGTGGGATTTAGATGTAACTGCCTGTTTAATGCATCTCAGAGGTGATATAAATGAATTTAACCTGCAGTTATAAATGCATAAATAATGTCTTAAAAATAAAACTGTGGCGAGCAGAAGGAGGTCGAGGGACGTGAGAGAACGCCACTGGCCTCGTCCTGCTCGCCACTAAAACATGCAATGATTTTAAAATTGAAAAGATACTTTAAAGGGTTAGTTCACCCAAAAATGAGAATTATGTCATTAATGACTCTCCCTCATGTCGTCCCAAGCCCGTCAGACCTCCGTTCATCTTGGGAACACAGTTTAAGATATTTTAGATTTAGTCCGAGAGCCTCCACTGAAAATGTATGTACGATACTGTCCTTGTCCAGAAAGGTAATAAAGACATCATCAAAGTAGTCCATGTGACATCAGTGGGTTAGTTACAATGTTTTGAAGCATCGAAAATACATTTTGGTCCAAAAATAACAGAAACTCCGAACTTTCATCAGCACTGTATTATCTTTCGGTTCTGTTGTCTGGTGCGGCTGAGCTTCGGTTACAGTCTGAGGGAGAGCGCACGCTGTACAAAACAATCTTCACAAACATGTCTAAGGATTTCCACACAGAGGAAGACTTGCATTTTTTTGCCCAGCCATATTTATTTGAACCCGATACACGGACGCACCAGACTGCGGACTCGTGAACGCGCAAACCGAACAGACACAACAGAACCGGAGGACAATACAATGTAGAGCCAGACCTGATATATTGGCAGGCACGATATTATCGGCCGATATTAGGCATTTTCCAAACTATCGGTATTCGGCAGTTATAATGGCTGATAAATGAGTATTTCAAAAATTAAATAAAAATGGATGAAACACGCTTGAACCATGTCATGAGTGTTGGAGTTGTATAGTTTGTCCACCAGAGGGTACTCTACACCGTCCTTGTTGGCAACACTCGTTGAGTTGGTCATGAGACATACAATGCTTGAATAACAATTAAAAGCATCATCCCCATCAGTTCTCTTAACTCAAATAAGCATGACAAATTTTTGACTATCATGTCCAGTTTTGCTGCTGTTAAATAAGCCGAGAGGGAATCGGAATCAGCTACTAATAGTTACGTTACGTTGTTACAGTGTAGTTGTACTGAATGTCCTTTTAACTTTTGACAATGTGACTGAAGTATTTCTTTAATAGCGCATGACAGTTATAGCAATGAGACGTATCATCTGTTATAATGAAAATGTATTTTTTACAATTTGCAGTATGACGTTATCCATTGCTAAATTATGGCTCATCATAGACTAGCTAACGACAAAGCTAGCTAATGCCACTATCATCAGTCTGTTCTGTTGTGACTTGTGAAGAAACAAGTTTCTGTTTAAAATGCATTATCATATTATTTTAGTTAAAACTCATAAATATCTACAAATAACTAATATTAGGGCAATCTGTTAATATTTTGTTGCGCGTGTCTAAAAAAAAATATATCGGCCGATATATCGTAATATCGGATTTTAAAACCAACAAATATTTGTATCGTATCTGCCTTCAAAATCCTTTATCGGTCGGACTCTACAATGCTGAAGAAAGTCTTAGTTTTTGTTATTTTTGGACCAAAATGTATTTTCAATGCTTCAAAACATTGTAACTAACCCACTGATGTCACATGGACTACTTTGATGATGTCTTTATTTCCTTTCTGGACAAGGACAGTATCGTACATACATTTTTAATGGAGGCTCTCGGACTAAATCTAAAATATCTTAAACTGTGTTTCGAAGATGAATGGAGGTCTTGCGGGCTTGGGATGAGTGAGGGTGAACCATTAATGATATCATTTTAATTTTTGGGTGAACTAACCCTTTAAAATGAAACTATAACCACCAGAAGGTGGCGGTAATGAGCGGTTAATGAGCGAATCATTGAGTCATTCCTTCAAATGGACTGATACACCGTCCCGATGGTCTTCCTGCAGGAGGAATGCGGTGGATGCGTTCCGTGTGAACCGTGATCCACGCGCGTCAGCAGGTGCGCTCGCCCGTCACCAACATCGCCCGCACCAGCTTCTTCCACGTCAAGCGCTCCAACATCTGGCTGGCTGCCGTCACCAAGCAGAACGTCAACGCAGCCATGGTGTTCGAGTTCCTCTACAAGATGTGTGATGTCATGACCGCCTATTTCGGCAAGATCAGCGAGGAGAACATCAAGAACAACTTTGTGTTGATCTACGAGCTTCTAGAACGGTAAGAGGACTCTCTTTTCCGTTCAGCAGAATTACCCTCGCATTATTATCCTTGAGTGTAATGCTGGTTATACTGCAGTTCCCTTCTACTCCAGGTCCAGACATGAACTCTTCCGCAACTGTTGTGCTGTTGTTTTTTTAGGTTTTGATTTTTATGAAATGTTGATGAGAAAATCGAAGCCTAAAGAAAATACTGCACAGACAGATGGACGTCTCCTCTGACCTCCTGAGATATGGATGATCTGTTGATTATGAGATATGGATGCTGTTCACATTTATTTATAGAGTGCTTCATACAATGCAGATTGTTTGTTTCACAGTAGCTTCACAGTAAAAAACGGGAAAATATTAAAGTTAATTTAGAGTTAATCAATTATGAAACACCTTCAATTTCAGCTGTAAAGCAGCTTTACAGGACTGTGTCGTGACTGATTATATTGTACCATAACCTTAAAATCCCTTGTGATACCTGATGTTTAAAGAAGTAGTTCACTTTTAAAAAACTTTTGCTGATAATTTACTCACCCCAATGTCATCCAAGATGTCCATGTCATTCTTTCTTCAGTCGAAAAGAAATTAAGGTTTTTGATGAAAACATTCCAGGATTTTTCTCCATATAATGGACTTCAATGGGATCCAAATGGTTCAAGGTCCAAATGACCGTTTCAGTGCAAGCTGTTCAAAGGGCTTTAAACGATTCCAGATGATGAATAAGGGTCTTATCAAGTGAAACGATCACTCATTTAAAAAAAAAAAAAGAAAAAAAGTTTACGTTTTATAAGCTCAAATGGTCGCCTTACAAAAAAAAATAAAGTGGATAAGAGTTGTATTTGAATCTGATTGTGACTCCCAGAATCGGATCAGATCGTGAGGTGCCTAAAGATTCCCAAAGGATGTGCTAACAGGCATGGACTTGAAAAGCAGTGCTGCTGTATTAGTACCACACACACACACTCATAGTTTTTCTCTTTGGCCTCACTACAGAGATCCTTGATTTTGGGTACCCCCAGAACTCTGAGACCGGAGCCTTAAAGACCTTCATTACTCAGCAGGGTATTAAGAGCCAGGTACGTCCTGCTTGACACTCCAGCATAGGGTTTGTTTATTTTTATTAATGAAAATGGACACTGTTAATGTACCTGTAGCATCGAGTTTATGAAGCACAACCTTTATTGAAGCATGTGGAAACTGAACTGTGTGTTAATGTTTCTGACACCCTCGTCTTCACATCACCGCTCACCACGTGACTGATGACCTGTGACTCACCGCGTCCCAGCATCATGTAAGCACAGTTATTCTTTTACAGTTCTAGAGTTCAGTAATGGCATTTTTGTAGGCCAGCCTGGAAGTTAGCTTCACTCTGGTTCCCTCAATAAATCCCTCAATGGGATTTTTCCATTGGCTTTTGGACACAATTCTTTGTCATCTTCACAGATGAACACAATAGGGATGCTCATGATTAACTGGTTAACTGACAGTACAAATTTTTGGCTGATTAATACTCTCTGTTAAACGGTTAAATACATCTTTTCAAGATTTTTTTAAAAAAGCGTGTTGCATGTTAAAAAATATGCTATACATAAAAAATTGTGTTTTTCAGAGAGATTACCCCCCCTAAGCCCCAACCCCCCAGGTAAATAAGTTGCATTTTATTATTACAATATTTTGTAATAATAATTTTCAATTTACAATACAGGTAAATAAAGTGAAATATTTACAAGCATTAAGACTACATCCCCTCACGTCACAAAAAAATTGTTTCAGTTGAATGGCATTCCTAACCGAATGAAAATAAACGTTAAGCCAAAACAAATTAATTTAAAGCGAGACCTGTCCAAGATTGACATAGCTCACATAGACAACCTTCGCTCATTCAGAACATTTTCAAATGTTTACCATATTCGCGTATCTGGATGCAAACTATTATTTATTTTTAAAAACTATGCTTTGAGCTTCACTCATGTTCCAATATCCATGTAAAACATCATCCTCGTCCGTCACAATAACGAACCAAAACTACTAGCATATCCCTTTGTTTTCCCTTTTCATTTAGTTAATCTGTTAATTTTAGTGAATTATATGTTGCGCATTATTATGTATGATGTACTGTTTTCTCTCCTCACAGAAGCACTTCAGGCGCGTGATGTGACGATGTGTGAATCTGTTCAACTGTTGTTTGTTGCAGTCACATGACATCACCACCATTAAGCTTCTGGCAACTCTATTTATAAAAAAAACATTCCCTGAAAGGTCACAGTTCTAAAAGTTTTCTCAGGGCCAATATAAAGACAGAATGTGAAGCGATTGTAAATTGATAGTACGTTTTTGATTTAAGTCCCTAAAGCTTTAAATAAAATCACAAAGTTGTGTATTTTATAATGCTAAATACCGGTAAAAATGAAACTATTTTGAGCTTGTTCATCACAGACCTTATCTCAGGTGTTTAACCAAAAACCCATCAACAAATCCATTGACGATGGAGCCAGAAGTGCTAAAATTATAAATGTGTTTCCAAGGTTTTGCCCTACAGAAGTGTCATCCCTGCAGCGCTTGATGTGTAATGTACAAATAGTCTGGCTTGTTTGTTTTTTGGCTGTGCTAATGTTTTTCTTGCACGTTCCTCTCAGACAAAGAGGAGCAGTCTCAGATTACCAGTCAGGTGACTGGACAGATCGGCTGGAGACGTGAAGGCATCAAATATCGCCGTAATGAACTCTTCCTGGATGTACTGGAAAGTGTGAACTTGCTGATGTCACCTCAGGGTGAGTGTTCCTGTCTTCTACTGGCCAAATAGTTACAGTGCACTCATGGTTGAGAATTACAGTACTACCAATTTTACTCTCATCCATCTCTGTGTAATGAACCCGACCATGAATGAGGTGTTTATGTAGTGCTGTACTGTGTTTTAATGTCCTCCCAAAGCACTTAACAATCATATCAGAGGTCTCTCCTCAACCACCACCAGTGTGTAGCATCCACAAAACCGGCACCAGTGCGCTCAACACACACCAGCTACAGGTAGAGAGGAGTGATAGAGCTAATTGACCTATGGATAAGCCACGCCCCCTCCACTCACTCGGACGCACAGTCAACATTCGGGGACAGGCGCTATGGCAGCAGTGATTTTTGGAGACAGAAAGATTATATATCATCTCAAAGTCACCTAAAGGGCCTTATCTATGCATTGGAGGGTTATATTAATCATTTTATTGTTGAGAAGGTCAATGAAAAGCTTCAGCTCCAGGCAAAAATGTATAGGTCACAGTGTAAACGTGATAAACCGCATATCGTTGCCATCACCGTTTGGTGCCACAGTATTTACATGAATCATTCAGCACAACATTATTAACATTTGTTACCTCTGGTTTTTACAGATACGTTACTGAAGCTAAGTGACGTACAACACAGCTAGAAGCTAACGTTAACGGTTTACTGAATGTTAGGCTAATGTTAGTCTTTAGTTAGAGATTTTAAAGATAATGTTCAAATACATTGTTGACTTAACTTAGAACAATGCAGACATCCTCGTTCAAATTTATCCACGTAAGTTGGTGTTGTGGTCTATCCAAGAGATGTATAAAGTACTAGAAACCCGGACTTTTGTAAAAGTACAAGTGCTCTATCAAAAAAGTGACTTGAGTAGAAGTTGAAGTGCTCTTTAAGCACCACACTTAAGTAGAAGTACTGAAGTATTCAAAATTTTTTCTACTTAAGTATTGCAAGTAGTTTATTTAAAAATTCACTACTTAAGTACTAAAAGTACAAGTATTGTGTCATGTAATTATTAAAGAAAGCAGTCAAAAGTTTGAACTACACTGTAAAAAAATTGGAGTAGGATTTACTTGAAGAATGCTTGCTGAACTATCTCACTCAGAAAATGCTAGTAAATTTACAAAGATTTGCCAAGTAAAAACCTAAACATATTCATCAGTAGGTTTAATTAGAAATCTTTAAGGTAAATTTACTTGGAATATGGAATTAAGTAGAACTTTACAAAAAATAAGTAATTTCAACTCGGCTAGTAAAAGGTTGATTAATATCGATTTCCTTTTGCCTTTGTATTACATTTCACAAAAACAATAATCTTAGAATTATATTAGTCTTTTAGAGTATGTGCTTTACTTAGATCATCTAAGTAATGATTTACTTAGATCATCTAAGTAATACATGTCAGATGTTAAACATGTGAATGCAAACACCTCAATCTTGGCCGACAATACACAATGCGGTAACATTTGATGGGTCGTTTTGTTTGAATGTCATTTTGAGCAAAAAATTTACTCGAAATGTCACAAAATGGCAAGTTACTAATACTGACAACAAAAATCAATGATAAAACAGTGTAAATACAGCTGGAAACCAGTGAAAAATGAGCCTCATTAATTATTCAAGGTCCAGTGCATGATGGGAACCCCAGTATCAGAAAGTTGAGATATGATTTTATTGAGTTGATATTTACACTTTCATTTCTACTCGCTTGAATTAAGTACTAATATGGAATTTACTTAGTTTTTTAAATTCTTGCCTGAACTAACTTTTTCAAGTAAATTACATTGTTTTTTTTCACTAGTATTTACTTTTTTATTTATTTTTTACTATTTATTTTTTACATGTGTAGCAATCAAATAAGGAGCTTTGGCAGGATGCAAATTTGCTTTGGCAGGCGCTAAAAATAATGTCATTGCAGGACAACCCCTGCAATGACAGAAGAATCAATCAATACCATTACCCTATAAAACTGGCATGTTTAATTGCCACGAATGATTCATAAAAAATTGTATAATTGTAACAGAGTAACTAGCAGAACATTAAAAAATATTCAAAGTAGAAGTATTAAATTCATCGAAAATATCTACTGAAGTACAAGTAGAAGTATGAGAAAAAAACAATACTCTAGTAGAGTACAGATACAGCATTTTAGTGCTTAAGTACAGTACTTAAGTAGTTCTACTTCGATTACTATACATCTCTAGGGTCTATCGACACTAACTTAATCCAGAGCAGACACTTATTTGCAGTGAGATGTGGTTTGGAAAAGGGTAAAGAATCACACCGTCGCCTACAGCCTCTCGGGAACCTGAGTGTCTGAGTTGCATGTACCCATGCACACCATTTGCACCATTTTAAACTTAAAATAAGAAGAAGAAACGAATGAAGACTGACTAACTGCAATGCATTTCAATGGACGTGGAAGCAGAGAATGTCTGAGTGTATGGGGTTAGCTGTGCACTGTGATTGGCTCATCAATGTGGTTGAGAGCGGTGGCTTAGCTATAGGCCAATACAGTGGATTGATAAGGGCCAATGGAGGGAAATTTGGCCAGGACCTTCTTTACAAGAAGCGTTATTTTAATGACCACAGAAGATGAGGATACTCGTTTAATTTCTTATCTGAAGAATGGTGTTTGTTACAGTAAAGTAACTAGCCTCACTAACACCTCTCCCAGCACCACCCTAGTTTTCCCATGAGGTCTCCCATCCAGGCTCAACCCTGCTCTTCGCTTCAGTGGGCATGATATCTGTGGCGATAGTGATTGTATTCTGTGTGTGTGTGTGTTGAAGGTCAGGTGTTGAGTGCCCATGTGTCAGGGCGTGTGGTGATGAAGAGCTACCTGAGTGGAATGCCAGAGTGCAAGTTCGGCATGAGCGACAAGATTGTCATTCGACAAGCAGGGCAAAGGTGGCACTACTGATGACACAGTCAAGAGGTGAGTTGGATGGCACTTGTATGGAGATAGATATATTAGGGGTGTAACGGGACACAAACATCACGGTTCTGTGCGATACCTCGGTTTTAAGGTCATCAGTTCGGTACGTTTTCGATACAGCCAGAGAAATGCCAAGAGAAATTTCCTATTTGTTTAAAGAAAAAATATATATTTTTAAATAAGTGTGATTTTTCTACATCTTGAAACTTTCAGGTTTATAAATGGGGGTCATCTTTAAAGGATGAACAAATAATGTTTTGAGTCATCACATTTAAAAATAACATTTAAATATATATTTATTTATATAATATTTTAATTTTGAAGTGCTGGAAAAATATGTGTGAAGTACTTGAAAGCATTTCACCATTTGATATCTATTTCACAAACCTCCTGCAGTTCTATCATGAGCCCCTAGAGGCTCACAAACCTACATTTGAGAACCTGAATAAAAAAAATTAAAAAAGAGTTAACAAGTGACACTGCACTGCTGATATATATTTTTAATATCTCTCCCCTCCAACCACTTCTCAAATAGTTATAGTTTTCAGTCACAGTGACTGGCGGAGTAGACCTGGAGGGTAAAACTTACATTGACTTGAATTTTTAATTTTTCAAGCCACGATATTTAGATCACCTCTCAAAAACAAAGATATGTGAACAGATTGCAAATTTTGGGCACTTGTGATCCATATTCAGCTACTGCAGTGAAAAGAGCAGGACATTCTTAAACACTTACTGTGAAAAACACTTTAACATGGCCTAATGTACTCAAGATGGTGACATTATAATATCAAATTCATTATACACTTTATTGATGATGCATACTATATACTATGGAAGCTTGTTTCTGCCACTGAATAAAAAGAGGAAAATATAATTGTGACTTTATCTTACAATTGAGATATATAAATCAGAATCTGCGTGATATAAAGTACAAATTGTGCAATATAAAGTCATATAAAGTCAGGAATTGAGAGATATAAAGTCCAATTGGATGATATCAAGTTGCAATTCTAGAAAAGGCTTATATTCACGATTCTGACTTTATATGCACATGCATTGAGCTTTATAGTGTTAGAATTTCTGACATACTTTTCTTGGAATTGTGAGATATAAACTCGCAATTCGAGTTATCAGGCGATTCTCAAAAAAAAGACTAACTTTTTGCCTCGGAATAGTTTATATCTCACAATTCTGACTTTATATCTCGCAATTCTGACTTTATATCTCGCAATTCTGACTTTATATCTCACAATTCTGACTTTATATCACGCAATTCTGACTTTATATCTCGCAATTCTGACTTTATATCTCGCAATTACTGACTTTATATGTTGTCGCAATTACTGACTTTATATCTTGCAATTACTGACTTTATATCATGGCAATTCTGACTTTATATCTCACAATTCTGACTTTATATCTCGCAATTCTGACTTTATATCTCGCAATTCTGACTTTATATCTCAGCAATTCTGACTTTATATCTCGCAATTCTGACTTTATATCTCGCAATTCTGACTTTATATCTCGCAATTCTGACTTTATATCTCGCAATTCTGACTTTATATCTCGCAATTCTGACTTTATATCTCGCAATTCTGACTTTATATCTCGCAATTCTGACTTTATATCTCGCAATTCTGACTTTATATCTCGCAATTCTGACTTTATATCACGCAATTCTGACTTTATATCTCACAATTCTGACTTTATATCTCGCAATTCTGACTTTATATCTCGCAATTCTGACTTTATATCTCGCAATTCTGACTTTATATCACGCAATTCTGACTTTATATCTCGCAATTCTGACTTTATATCTCGCAATTCTGACTTTATATCTCGCAATTCTGACTTTATATCTCAGCAATTCTGACTTTATATCTCGCAATTCTGACTTTATATCAGCAATTCTGACTTTATATCTCGCAATTCTGACTTTATATCTCGCAATTCTGACTTTATATCTGACAATTCTGACTTTATATCATCGCAATTCTGACTTTATATCTCGCAATTCTGACTTTATATCACGCAATTCTGACTTTATATCTCGCAATTCTGACTTTATATCACGCAATTCTGACTTTATATCACGCAATTCTGACTTTATATCACGCAATTCTGACTTTATATCACGCAATTCTGACTTTATATCTCGCAATTCTGACTTTATATCTCGCAATTCTGACTTTATATCACGCAATTCTGACTTTATATCTCGCAATTCTGACTTTATATCTCGCAATTCTGACTTTATATCTCGCAATTCTGACTTTATATCACGCAATTCTGACTTTATATCTCGCAATTCTGACTTTATATCACGCAATTCTGACTTTATATCTCGCAATTCTGACTTTATATCACGCAATTCTGACTTTATATCACGCAATTCTGACTTTATATCACGCAATTCTGACTTTATATCTCGCAATTCTGACTTTATATCACGCAATTCTGACTTTATATCTCGCAATTACTGACTTTATATCTCGCAATTCTGACTTTATATCTACGCAATTCTGACTTTATATCTCGCAATTCTGACTTTATATCACGCAATTCTGACTTTATATCACGCAATTCTGACTTTATATCTCGCAATTCTGACTTTATATCTCGCAATTCTGACTTTATATCTACGCAATTCTGACTTTATATCACGCAATTCTGACTTTATATCACGCAATTCTGACTTTATATCTCGCAATTCTGACTTTATATCACGCAATTCTGACTTTATATCACGCAATTCTGACTTTATATCACGCAATTCTGACTTTATATCTCGCAATTCTGACTTTATATCTCGCAATTCTGACTTTATATCACGCAATTCTGACTTATATCACGCAATTCTGACTTTATATCTCGCAATTCTGACTTTATATCACGCAATTCTGACTTTATATCTCGCAATTCTGACTTTATATCTCGCAATTCTGACTTTATATCTCGCAATTCTGACTTTATATCTCGCAATTCTGACTTTATATCACGCAATTCTGACTTTATATCTCGCAATTCTGACTTTATATCATCGCAATTCTGACTTTATATCACGCAATTCTGACTTTATATCTTCGCAATTCTGACTTTATATCACGCAATTCTGACTTTATATCTCGCAATTCTGACTTTATATCTCGCAATTCTGACTTTATATCTCGCAATTCTGACTTTATATCACGCAATTCTGACTTTATATCTCGCAATTCTGACTTTATATCACGCAATTCTGACTTTATATCTCGCAATTATGACTTTATATATCACAATTCTGACTTTATATCTTCGCAATTCTGACTTTATATCACGCAATTCTGACTTTATATCACGCAATTCTGACTTTATATCACGCAATTCTGACTTTATATCACGCAATTCTGACTTTATATCTCAGCAGATTCTGACTTTATATCACGCAATTCTGACTTTATATCTCGCAATTCTGACTTTATATCGCGCAATTCTGACTTTATATCTCGCAATTCTGACTTTATATCTATCGCAATTCTGACTTTATATCTCAGCAATTCTGACTTTATATCTCGCAATTCTGACTTTATATCACGCAATTCTGACTTTATATCACGCAATTCTGACTTTATATCTTCGCAATTCTGACTTTATATCTAGCAATTCTGACTTTATATCATCGCAATTCTGACTTTATATCTCGCAATTGTGAGGAAAAAACAGTCAGAATTGCTGAGATAAAAAGTCGCAAATTACCTTTCTTATTATCGCAAATTTTAGATTATCATTCCATGGCGGAAACAAGCTTGCACAATATACAGGCAAGCACATGAATTCAGAGTATCACTAAAAAAATGATTTTACATCAATGGAAAATGCTTAACGTTAAACTTGAACTGTGCTCATACCTTTACAAATAGCATGTTTTATTAATAGACGTGTTTCCTAAATTTGGTCCTCTCATATCACTGTCTTAATGCATTAAGCCATATTAAGCACATTCTTCATCATGGTTTCTATGGGAAACTCTTAACATGGAAGTTGTGTGTGTAGCATTCATATGCTTGCCTGTATATAGTATGCATCATCAATGAGGTGTGTACTGAGTTAAGGTCTTTTGTTTAGTACATACTGATGGGAAGTAGAGGAATGCTTTGTTTTGGCCCTCCATGTGGATATTCCTATAAGTGTGTAACTTTTCACAGTACAGTCAATTCCTGACTAACTGAATGTTTTGTTTTACTTGGAAGTGCATCACTTTGTTAAAGTAAAGCCATTTCATGTCGACTTTAAGGACTAAATCATTTATAGGATATGCTATAATCAGTATTTCTCAGCTTAATCTTTTGATAAGGCCTAATGAGCACCCAGGAGTGCAAAAGGGCTGAAAGGTAAGATGAGCCGTGAAGTGCAGAACATTTGGACATGATAATTACAGGAAGTCTCACGAGGAGCAAATTCGTTCTCCCTGGTTCCATTAGTCTCTCTCTCTCCCCCTGTTGCCTTTTGTGCTGGTAGGTATTTGTATTTTTACTGAGGATTGTTTTATTCTGAGGTGCAGTTTGTTTTAGCTCTTTATTTTTCCATTTTTTTCTGTTGATTTGTGTGCCTCTCTCCTCTCTCCCGCTGGACTTCAGTGAGTTGGGAGGCAGGTAGTGTAACTCACTCCGGACATCACCTGATCTGTCACCTTCACTCAGTCCTGTCTTAGCTGTCCTTGTGTCATGCCATCAAACGTCTCAGTAAAGATGATCTTTTTGCATGGGATGATCGCTGCCTTTGCCTCCTGATATGTGAGTGAGGTGTTTAGCAGCTCTAAGTGAAGGAGCATAGCTTTTTCTTTAGTTCATTTGTCTCGTCTCATACCGACAGTCTTTCCCCTGTCTTGTTTTACTGAAGAATCTCTTACCTGAACCGATAGCCACTCTCATTAGAGCTCGATATTTGTTTTTTGTGACCCCTCAAACGCCTCTGACCACAGCATAATGCTAAACTGGTGTCGGCAAATCACAGGCCTTGCAGTTTTGTTGTGGTCACAGTGCTAGAGCAAACACCCTTCCCACTATAATGGCAGTATAAAAGACATGATGATGTGCATTATGGGTAATAGAGGTTGGCGGTATGACCAAAATCTTGCATAATCTAATAATTGAATGTATTACAATATATACTACTATTCAAAAGTTTAAGGGTCAGTATGGTATTTTTGAAAGCCATGAATACTTTTGTTCTGCAAGGGAGCATTAAATTGATCTAAATTTATTGATTAAAATAAATAGTTTTCAATGATGATAATAAAGTAATGTAATATTAGAATGATTTCCAGAGGGACAGTGAGGACTGGAGTAATGATGATAAATTCAGCTTTGTATCCTGGGAATAAATTACATTTTAAAATATATTACAATGGAAAGATATTTATTTTAATTTGCAATAATATTTCGCAAATATAACTGTTTACTTATTATTTATTCGAATTTTTTATTTTTATTTTATTTATTATTTCAAATAAATGCAGCATTGGTGAGTATGAGACCTTTATCGACGGCAAAACTTTTTAAGTGGTAGTATATTTATTTTTAAGGGAAATCAAGTAAAAATGGTTTAGAATACACTTTATTTTACAATGTCCTTGTTACACATTACATGTATTTACTGTACCATGCACCAAACACATGCGTACAATGTAATATTATCTTAAAAAAAAGTTCTCCGTAACAAGGACACCTTTAAATAAAGCGCAACCTGGTTTAGATATTGAATAAGACATGTTTTTTTTTTTATAATTCACTGAATGGAAAATACTTAATCAAATTTATTTTGGATTTACTCAGTTATGTTATTGTAACAAACTATTGTCACATTATACGACACGAGTACACAATTCTAAATGTTATGAAGTACTCCACGTACCAATTCAAATCTCCATTAATGCGATGTAAAATGATGTAAAATGCCTAACAACACATCTTAACACATTTTGACTTGTTTGGGACACGTCACGCTTTGTATTTTCACATTATTCATTATTCATCACTAACATTTTAATACATAAAGTCAGCCCTTCTCACCAATAGCCATCTAAATATATGTCTTGCGTTTATATCAGAATCTCTACCAGTTGACTCTTTTCTACCGTCGCACAGTATATAATCTCATGCCGCCCACCCTTAATGAGTAATGTGTGTGTGTGTGTGTGTCTCTGCAGTCTCTGCTCGTTGCTTCATTGTTGTGTTTCTCTCCTGCCGCAGTGGGAAACAGTCCATTGCGATTGACGACTGCACGTTCCACCAGTGTGTCCGTCTCAGCAAGTTTGACTCTGAGCGCAGTATTAGCTTCATCCCTCCCGACGGAGAGTATGAGCTCATGAGGTGAGTGAATAGTGTGTTTGTGTGTGTGTGTGTGTCTGTGCTGTGTGACACACATCCACAAGCACACAATCGCACAGTGGCTTTGTCTCAGGTACCGCACCACTAAAGACATCATCCTTCCCTTCCGCGTAATCCCATTGGTCCGTGAGGTGGGCCGCACCAAGCTGGAGGTAAAGGTGGTGATCAAGTCCAACTTCAAGCCCTCCCTCCTGGCACAGAAGATAGAGGTGAGACGTACAGCAGAAATAACCTTCTTTAGTCAGTAGTTCACTTAAAATTAGTTTTTTGATATGTTTTATCTTACCTCAATGGCATCCAATATGTAGTTGTCTTTGTTTCTGCAGTATTTTCAATTTTGATATTTTTAGGTCAAACCGTTCTTGTCTGTCAGTCATATAATGCAGGTCTATGGTCACCACCTCAAAGAGCATCGAGCATAGACATGGTGACCATAGACCTGCATTATATAACTGAGAGACAAGAACGGTTTAGTCCTAAATATATCAGAATTGAAACTATGTGGAAACAAAGACACTGCATCTCTGGATGCCCTTGAGGTAAGATAAAACATACCAAAAAATTATTTCTAAGTGAACTATCCCTTTAAGTGGCCGAATGGAAGTGCTATATTGGTTGTACATGTTGTGTAAATCACGGTTGTGTCTCTACAGGTGCGCATTCCTACTCCTCTCAACACCAGTGGGGTTCAGGTCATCTGTATGAAGGGAAAAGCCAAGTACAAAGCCAGTGAGAACGCCATAGTATGGAAGTACGGCTTGATTTTTCTTTCTTTTTTTTATTTCCAGCACCTGTACAAGTTCATTATCTTCATTTGCATTTTCATCTGTTTTGGCAAAATTGTTGCCCAGTGCAGATGGTGAGACATTTGTTTCAGTATCTGGGATAAAGTTAACCTGACTCCGCCAGATGGATTTGCTCCGCATATCCATCTGGAAACCTTCCGTTGAAGTAGTTTTGGTAAGGGGCGAAAATACTGGTTAGCTGATTGGCCTATGTTGGTGATAGACGGGCCAAATCAACCAATCAGATCAACGAAGCACATGACGTACTAACTTGCTGCTGCAGGTAAAGGCTCGTTAGCTCAGCAAATAAGCAACATGTCGGCAAAGGATATTTGCCGTTTATGTAACTACAATTTGCGAATAAAAGGCACCATTTCAGCTGCCCGGTCCATATTTCACAAGAAGGATGCAAGAGAAAAAAGCATTAGCCAACGGCTGAAAGAATTAGGACTACCGCTGTCTGAAAATGTTTCTAGATCGCGTTGCTTCCGCTTGATTGCGTCACACCTCAACCCGCCTCAAAGCCAACGCTGATTGGACATTCGTTTGGTGAACTGCTCCCAAATTTTCTTTAACGGAAAGTATCCAGACTGATCTGCGAGTGAAACCTTGAAAGCTCGCGAGATCACGGATGGTCTTGCAAGGCTAGGATAAAGTAATCACTACTTGACAAGGTAAACAGTGATCAGGCCATCTCACATTACCCTCAAAAACCACTCATCTCCCCTACAAATAGGGAAAAAAAGGCTAAAATTTGCAAGAGCTCACCAAAATTGGACAGTTGAAGACTAGAAAAATGTTGCCTGCTCTGATGAGTCTCGATTTCTGTTGAGACATTCAGATGGTAGAGTCAGAATTTGGCGTAAACAGAATGAGAACATGGATCCATCATGCCTTGTTACCACTGTGCAGGCTGGTGGTGGTGGTGTGATGGTGTGGGGGATGTTTTCTTGACACACTTTAGGCCCCTTAGTGCCAATTGGGCATCGTTTAAATGCCACGGCCTACCTGAGCATTGTTTCTGACCATGTCCATCCCTTTATGGGCGACCATGTACCCATCCTCTGATGTCACAAAGCTTAAATCATTTCAAATTGGTTTCTTGAACATGACAGTGAGTTCACTGTACTAAAATGGCCCCACAGTCACCAGATCTCAACTCAAAAGAGCATCTTTGGGATGTGGTGGAATGGGAGCTTCGTGCCCTGGATGTGCATCCCAAAAATCTCCATCAACTGCACGATGCTATCCTATCAATATGGGCCAACATTTCTAAAGAGATGCTTTCAGCACCTTGTTGAATCAATGCCTCGTAGAATTAAGGCAGTTCTGAAGGCGAAAGGGGGTCAAACACTGTATTAGTATGGTGTTCCTAATAATCCTTTAGGTGAGTGTGGATCTTATCAGTTAAATTGAGGTTTCTTGCCAGTCGTAAACAATGTAAAGCTTGCCTGCATTGTGTCTGACAACACATTATATTTCAATGATTACGGTTTCAAAATCCCACTGTTTAGTTTTACCTTTCTACTGAGTGAAGATTTGATAAAAACCAAACTTGCTTCAAGACATATTAAACTGTGCTCCTCCAACTGTGAAGGAAAACCTGAGAATAGTCGGGAATTTAAAGTTTGCTTACAGAACCGTAAGTCCAGGGAAAATGATTTATTTAATCCATCCACCCGCCTGTCATTAAAATAATAAATAGAATCATTTAAAGCTATTAATTCCAAGTATTGGTACCTGACATATAACTTAAATTCCTAAAGTTGTGATGAAACAGAAATGGATGCTGATCTTTTTTCCATGTTATGACGTACATTGTAGTGTGTAACGATAATCCAGTAAGAAAAAATGTAGAGAATGGATTTGATTTCATTCCTTGGTTGTTGATTGGATGTGAGATGTGAAAATTGGAGGTAGATGAAAAGATCCATTTATGTCATTTTGATAAAAATTTACAGAAGTTAGCTTTCTTAAAAAATGATATGTACATAAACAAATGTTTCACACTAAGGTCTATTACATGCATTTAGAAAATAAATAGGGAGAATGTCTTTCATGCCCTCTTCAAAAATACTCATGAACAACTGGAAAAGCATTGTGAATTTATTGATCAAAAAGGTCTTTTCACAGAGCTGATTTTTGTTGTTGGTTCTTTTGTAGGATGCAAGCGAATGGCTGGTATGAAGGAGTCTCAGATCAGGCGCTGAGATTGAGCTGCTACCCACTAATGACAAAAAGAAGTGGGCTCGCCCACCCATCTCAATGAACTTTGAGGTCAGCTTGAATCTCTGAAGAGACCCAACCTCTCACACATGATGCAGACATTGACTTTAAACACACTTCTTGTTCAGGATAGATTCTACAAGCATAGTCTCTAAAACTGGATGGAAATTTGTGTTCTTGTTCTGTTAGCCCTCAAACCGTGTTCACTTTATATCCCTTAATCCTGTAATTGTGGAGAAATGTGGGCACAGAGGACTCAGGTGTGATCCTAATTTTTATTTATTATAACCGTCTTCGATAAAGTTTTGTCTATCCATTTATGGTGTTTTTTTATTATTTTGGGGGTATTTTCAAATTTATTTACTTCAAAAAGTACCGTATTTTCTATGTAAATTATGCTTATTTTTATATTTTATTTTTATTTTTTTTTAACTACATTAAAATATCATTCCAATAAGTTCTTAGAGCTAAAACCAAAGACTGAAGTGACTTTGCTGTCACCTGGTGTCTTATTTTTGGCTTATTTTAGAATGCTCTAAATTTTTTCCCATTCATTTCTATGGGTGCCCATTTTTGACCCAAATACAAGATTAAGGAGTTTTTTTCACCCACTTAAACGTTGTAGAATTGAGTAAAAAAACAAATGTGTGTTCAGGAGGTACACACAAGTATTTTTTAATTATAACTCAAAATTATTTTTGCCCACATATGTCCAGAATACGGTTTTAGGGTTAAGTGGCACACAAGTTATGCTGAAACAATAGGATACCAGTTTAAAAATATTTTGGGATTTATTATAAAATATATACATAATTTATTAACCTTTTTTAATGTTAGTCAATAAAAACGGGCTCACTCATGCATTTAAATAATGTTAACAGATACAAATTTTGATCTTAAAAATCTATTAGTAAATCCTGAGTTTTAAATATACTTAAAGTTTACTAATATTTGAAACCTTGGTTGATGATTTCATCTTTAACTACTTCTTTTTTTTTTCTTCTAATATTCTTTTTTTTATCTGTATTTTTGTTTTTATTTTATGGCCTCCTTGAAATTATTATTAATATTATTATAATTTTCTGTCTCTCTCCAGGTACCCTTTGCTCCATCAGGACTGAAAGTGCGCTACCTGAAGGTCTTCGAAGCCGAAGCTGAACTACAGCGACCATGATGTCATCAAATGGGTGCGATTACATAGGCCGCAGTGGCATCTATGCAGACCCCGCTGCTAACAGCCGCCCCTCCGTGAGGAGGGGGGGACGTAGACCAATAGATGGGCGGGATGAACAGAGGACGAGGAGAATGGAGTTATTCATTGTCTCACTCTCCCCTCCCTCAACTTTTTATACGGGGCTCTGTTCACAACGACAGCATCAACAAAGGGAAACACATCTAAAACCTCACAAATGTGCCCTTCAGAATAAAACGTAGTTTATCTGCGATGATTAAAAATAGTCGATCCTCATGAACCCGCTCCACTTGCTATAAGATGAGATGTAAACCCCCACTCGTTTCAACAACATGCATTCCAGACCCTCAGGTCCCCATTGATTCCCAGCTCATGTGGGGCCCTTTTCATCGCGTGATTCAGCGCTGAACCTGTGTTCCTGCTCACAGTGTGGCCATTTCCTGCTCCTTAGTCCCTGTCTGCTAATTTGGACCCTTGAAACATTACCCATCATGCTTCATTTTTGTAGTGGTCCCTCCTAAGAGTATTAGTTAAACTGTCGATCCACGTTCTTGTTCTCGGTGAACTGGTGTAAATGTTCTACGCGTTAACTTTCCATTGTCCATAAACGTGGTTTTACGTACGCAAGTTACCATTTTGTCTTAATTTTTGTTGTCTAAATATAAAATAATTTTTCAATGTGACCAAAATGAGGTGCGAGGATGTTTGAACTAAAACAACAAATCGTACTAATAATGTCCAGCTGTCTGTGTGCATATAGCGTACTATATACACTAACAAAACCACCATGCCGGATTCAGACGATGTCATATAGACGTCATTTGGTGTCATATAGCGACTGGCGTGTCCGTGTGTGGGTCAGGGGTCCCCAACATCTCTCAGGGACTTTGCATTTGTGAGCTTAGCACTTATTTCTGTGTACCACGTCGTTTGCTTGACTGAAGATCCAGTCGTTCAATCGGCGAAATCTCTCAACATTTCTCCTTAGATTAGTTTGCAAATGCAACTTCAAAAAGATGCATTTTGCTAAATACTTAAGAGAGGGCTTGAATATCAGGAGTCCCTCGGATGGGATGATCTCTAAACCTCTTTCCTTAGTCTTGATCTAAGGCAGGAGATTTTGGAGATGTCAAAACATATAAGCCGTGTCTGCCTTTAAGGTCTAGAACACTGTGCCGGCTCCTTTCATGTGCATGACAACTCCTCACTCCGCGGAAGGCGCCGAAGGATTTATCCTAATGCGAAGGCGTTTTGGTTGAACAGCACAGAGATGGAAGCACAGTTTAGTCGACAAAACACTAATGTCTAACCTCGACGCGTTACGTTTTAGACAACACTACAAACTAGAGCTCCTGCGGATTTAAGTTGAACGTTTTGGTCATAAACGCACAGAGTCTGACCTCAGTGTTTCAGCTCTGAGAGATGATGAGGCTCCTTTTGCATGCTGTATACGTCTTCTAACTTTGTGATGTTGTCTCAATCCTAATAAAATGTGTAATGAATTACTCTTAATGAAATTAATAGTTTTTTATATGTTATATAAATATAGTTCCATTTGAAGGCAATTTTAAATAAGGTTTTCGTCTCTCAGTCTTTGTCGTGATTGACAATTACAAATTCTTAATTAAAGGGATAGTTCACTTTGCTTACTCTAGGGCGACCAAGATGTACACTACCGGTCAAAAGTTTAAGATCTGTACGATTTTTTAAAAGAAGTCTCTTCTGCTCACCAAGGCTGCAATTTTTTGATTAAAAAATACACAAAAAACACATTAATATTGTGAAATATTATGACAATTTAAAATGACTTTTTTATGTTAATATATATTAAAATGTAATTTATTCCTCTAAGGAATTTTCAGCATCATTACTCCAGTCTTCAGTGTCACATGATCCTTCACAAATCACTCTAATATGAATGATTTTATGCTCCAAAAACATGTATGATTATTATCCATGTTGAAAACAGTTTTTTACATTTTTATTTTCAGGATTCTTTGATGAATAGAAAGTTCAAAAGAACAGCTTTTATCTGAAATGGAAAGCTTTTGTTACATTAAACGCTACCCTTTAAAAAGTTTGGGGTCAGTAAGAATTTGTATTTTATTTTTGGGGGAAATAAATAAGAAATCAATACTTCTATTCATCAAGGATGAGTTACATTGATCAAAAGTTACAGTAAAGACATTTATAATGTTAGAAAAGATTCTAATTAAATAAATGCTGTTCTTTGAACTTTCTATTCATTCAAAGAATCCTGAAATAAATGTAAAAAACTGTTTTCAACATGGATAATAATCATACATGTTTTTTGAGCATAAAATCATCATATTAGAGTGATTTGTGAAGGATCATGTGACACTGAAGACTGGAGTAATGATTATTATTTAATGATTATTATTATTATTTATATTATAATATATATATTAACATAAAGTCATTTTAAATTGTTATAATATTTCACAATATTACTGTGTTTTTGTGTATTTTTTATCAAAAAATTGCAGCCTTGGTGAGCAGAAGAGACTTCTTTTAAAAACATACAAAAATCTTACCGATCTTAAACTTTTGTACCGGTAGTGTATACTTTTTAATACGTACTAGTTTGAAAATGGGAGAATCATGAGTTTGTCATTTCTGCATTGGATGGCTCTACAAAATATAAGATATATGTTTATATTTGATTCTAAAAAATAATGTAATACTATTATTGAGCAAGGATGCATTAAATTGATCAAAAAGTGACAGTAACTATGTTTATAATGTTACAAAAGATTTCTATTTCAAATAAATGCTGATCTATTTATAATAAAAAAATCCTGAAAATGTCAGTTTCCACAAAGTTTTCACAAACATATGAAGCAGCATAACTGTTTTCAACATTGATAGTAAGAAATGGTAACACTTTACAATAAGGTTCATTTATTAAACATTAGTTCATGCATTAACTAACATTAACTAACCATTTGTTACTGTATTTGCTATTCTTTGTTAACGTTAGTTAATACAAATCTAGCTGTTCACTGCTTGTTCATGTTAGTTCACAGTGCATTAACTAATGTTAACAAGATTTTAATAAAGTATTAGTAAATGTTGAAATTAACATTACCAAAGATTAACAAATGCTGAAGAAGTATTGTTCATTCTTTGTTAATGTTAACTAATGTAGTAACTAATGAACCTTATTGTAAAGTGTTACCAAGAAATGTTTCTTGAGCATGATTTCTGAAGGATCATGTGACACTGAGGACTGGAGTAATGATGCTGAAAATTACATTTTAAAATATATTCAAATATAAATTCACAATATTACTCCATTGAATATTTGATCAAATAAATGATGCGTAATAGAACAATCTTTCATTAGGAATGCACACTCTTTCCATTATTTGTAGTGTCCGTCGCAGTGCTGGTGGTCTGGAGAGGCGTTTGAGCTGGTTGGGAGTTATTTTCCTGCGGCAGGGATGGGCAGGGGGTGTTTGTGTGGGAAGTCACTCATTAGTGTGAGTATTTAGGCTGACGTCATGGCCAATCATTAAGTGGGTGCAGGAGCCAGAGGACCTACTGATGGATCGATGGCCAATTAAACTCTCATCTCTCAGGGCCTCTGAAAGAGAATCTCCTGTCCTGCTACTCTTTTTCTCCCTCCGTCCTTCCGTCTCCCTCTCCCTTTCTTTTCCGCTCTTTCCCAGAGTGAGTGACAGCGAAGGGCTCAAGCAGCCCCCGGTCCCGCAGTCACCTGGAGCTCAGCCAAAGCCTGGGCCTCCAGCCAGATTCAAAACCACTCGCAAAAGATATGAGGCTGCCTTTCAGGTGCCCTTCTCCAAATCCATGTTTCTCTCGGCTTCAGGAATTCCATACTTTGTTCATTCGGGGGTGTCACTGCAATCCCAATGAAAACCAGTCAGCTCACCGAGTAATGACACTATAGTTGTGTTTTAAATGACGCGCTATGTGCTCAACGGTGTAGTGTATGAATTTTATGGGGGTTTTTGTCACTCAACATTGGAGTCTGCTGCCCCTCCCTCCACTAGTGCAAGAAGTGTCCAATATTCCACACTTCCTTTTTCGTTGATTAATAAAGGAGTAGTTCACTTTTAAAAACGCTTTTGCTGGTAATGTACACACCCCCATGTCATCCAAGATGTCCATGTCTTTCTTTCTTCAGTCGAAAAAAAAATTTGGTTTTTGATGAAAACATTCCAGGATTTTCTCCATATAATGGACTTCAATGGGAACCAAACGGTTCAAGGTCCAAATGAGAGTTTCAGTGCAGCTTCAAAGGGCTTTAAACTCAGCCTAGAAATCTAGACGTCACCCTGAACGGCAGCACAAATTATTTTGCTGCAAAGTGTGGTCTAGCAACTCTCCGTTGACTTTCGAAGTGGAAAATCCAAACTCTGGTCTGGCCAATCACATGGTGTATGGAGTTGGTGGGCGGGCTTAACACAATGACGGCAGAGTTGTGACGGTTCTGCGCCGTGATTTCCATTGGTGATTTCCCTGATACTTAAAAACAAACAAGACGCAGCTGGCGAACAGCGACAGTTGAACAGTTTCTGGCCGCGACTCGGATGACTTGGAGTTAAGAACGTAACTTAAGTCATTCTTAAAAAGGAAGATGTGTTCAGAGTTTTGACGACCGGATAAGGCAAAAGTTTAATATATCAACTTGCTCCGCTGGAGAGAAAACCATGGGAAAACGCATGGGACTCACTCAGCCACAGCCATCATCGCTCTGGTTGGTTAGCGCTATCCTATGGCGTGCAGAGGGATATTGAAAGACAACCTTTTATCCCGCCCCCCGGATTGAGGTATGCCAATTGTGAGTTCCCAGACCGAACATCTTGATAGGTCTGCTTCAAAGGGCTTTAAACTAGCCTAGAAATCTAGCACGCACCCTAGCGGCAGCAAAAATTATTTTGCTGCAAAGTGTGGTCTAGCAACTCTCCGTTGACTTTCGAAGTGGAAAATCCAAACTCTGGTCTGGCCAATCACATCATGTATAGAGTTGGTGGGCGGGTTTATCACAATGACGGCAGAGTTGTGACGGTTCTGCGCCGTGATTTCTATAGGTGATTTCCCTGATACTTAAAAACAAACAAGACGCAGCTGGCGAACAGCGGTCTTTCGATTTCGGCTTTGGCCGCGACTCGGATGACTTGGAGTTAAGAACGTAAGTCATTCTTAAAAGGAAGATGTGTTCAGAGTTTTGACGACCGGATAAGGCAAACGTCTAATATATCAACTTTCTCCGCTGGAGAGAAACCATGGGGAAAACGCATGGACTCACTCAGCCACAGCCATCATCGCTCTGGTTGGTTAGCGCTATCCTATGGCGTGCAGAGGGATATTGAAAGACAACCTTTTATCCCACCCCCGTATTGAGGTATGCCAATTGTGAGTTCCCAGACCGAACATCTTGATAGGTCTGGTTTGCCAGGCTAGCTTTAAACGACACCAGACGATGAATTAGGGTCTTATCAAGCGAAACGATCGCTCATTTCAACGCGTTCTCATCCTAGGGCGTCATATAGTGACACTTTTGAAATTTCGTCTAAATCCAAAGCACATGGCACCCTTTAGCATCAATATAACACGCACAGAGCTTTGTTCGGTTATGGGTAGGTTTAGTTCTGGGGTAATGATAGGGTTAGACCACTTAGGAGGTGCCTTCTGGCCCATATAAACGCTAAAGGGTGCCATGTGCGTTGGATGTAGACGCAATGTCAAAAGCGTCAGTAGCCTATATGACGCCTTGGGGATGAGAACGGGCTGGTCATTTCAATAATAAATGAAAAAGATCTCAAAACGAACAAATCTTTTTGAGTCATTTGGTTCATTCAGCGAACGAAATGACTTGAAAAGATTTGTTCGTTTTGAGTTCGAACACGCATCACAGAACAGAGTAAGGCGAGCATTTGTGCTTATAAAACGTAAACTTTTTTATTTATTTTTTAAATGACTGATCGTTTGACTGATCGATGACTGAGCGGCTGCATGGGTTCCCTCGATCGGAAAGCTATGCATTTTCATTATAGATTTTTGGAAAATCGCAAAAAATAAGATTTGTTTTTAACTTGTAATCTTTACAAGTTAATCCAAAATGTATACATTTTGAAGCCTATATAAAGTTTAAAAAACCGCAAGCAGATTCTAACAGGTGTGTTTTATATGGAAACTTGTTTCCGCCACTGAATAAAAAAGAGAAAAAAATAATTGTGACTTTTTATCTCACAATTGCGTGTTATAAAGTCAGAAGTCGCGAGATATAGAGTCAGAATTGTGAGATATAAAGTCAGAATTGCGTGTTATAAAGTCAGAATTGCGAGAAATAAAGTCAAAATTGCGAGATGTAAACTCGCAATTGCGAGAAAAAAAGTCAGAATTGTGAGATAAAAAGTCTAAATTACATTTTTTTTATTTTTCATTCTATGGCGGAACCAAGCTTCCGATAGTTTTGTCCGAGATCAAAACGTGAAAATATTTAGAGGCTTTGTTCACCACAGACCTTATTTCAGGCTGGTTTTCCCTTTCAAAAAACCCATAGACTAGGGAACCAGAAGTGCAAAAATGCTAACTCACTTCCACGTTTGGCCTACAAAGTGATGTCATAACTTCGGCATTGTCTTCTGTAGAGTGCTTTACAGCTTAAATTGATTTCTATAAAAAACGTTTACAGCATAGGCACCAAGGATGATAACTATATTGTGTCCACACTAGCAGAACGTTATCGTTCTAAATAAGAATAGCTGAGTCCATTTACCACAATTATAACGATAACGGCACAGAGAAACGAATCACTTTCAGAACGATTTAGATATTTTTTCCAGCAGTTGAACTATAAAAGCATTGACAGCCAATCAGACTTTAAAGAGCACGAGTATTTAAAGTGGCAGATGACAACAGCAGCGTGTGCTTAATAAACAAAATGCTATCGTCTGGTGTGCACGCTAATGTTATAGTTATTGTCCTTGGTGTGAACGGGCCTTAAAACTGTACATTTCCTATTTTATCAACGTGAAGCTGCTTTGAACTATCTGTATTGTGTATAACAATACACTTGCTGAAATTCAGTTGGATTGAGTAAAGAACCATCAATGGGCTTGTGCTTACGGATATGTGAAAGCAGTCGTAATTTGATTCTAAAATATCGGATTAGCTATTTGTGGCTGAATGGGTGCCCAGTCTTTGTTGGTATACAAGGCGAACTTTTGAGTAAACGCAGCGTCTTTTAGATGCCTACAAAAAGCTGCCTGGTGCATCGTGAATGTGAAGCCAAACAGCATTGAACAGCATGTAGCCACGCTGACCCAGCAGGTCAAAGAAATAAATACATCATAAGAGACTGACTTCCTCTCGGAGAGACTGACTTCTCTCCATAGTGATGTGAGAGTTAAAGTAAAGCACTGTGAAAAAAGAAAACAGGCTGTTCCCGAACTCTCTGAAGGTCAACCAAACTAATGAGGTTATGGGTAGAGACTGAGGGCTGTTTGGCAATGAATGCCATGTGTTATGCCAAAATCTGCATTTCCACACAATGGATTTTTAATGAGCACAACTTAAGCATGCTTAATTTGTGGCCTTTTCAAAATGCTCCCTTGCATTTTACTTGCAATTCAAGCATGATACTAATTTAACTGCAGAAATGAGTATGTTGATAGTGAGGTTAGCTTTACTTTTAGTGTATTTCTAACGATTTCTTGCCAAATACTTTTTTGCAGGCACGTGAAGAAAAAACAAACCCTGTTGAGACTTAGGGGTGTTGACCTTGGGGAAAACGAACCTCAGTGACCTTTAGGAAAAAGAGGAATTCTGTTTTTTTTTCTTGCCCTGCAACAACATTTTTGTTGAAGAAATTGTTGTATTTAATTTTAATGATTTTTATTTCTGCTATGACATTGGCGTGGCGACATCACTCAGGTGACGTGATGTGAATATTGGCGTTGTCAAACTTGAGAACTTGAAAAGCTGTAAATTCTCTCAGTCACTGTGAGGAAAAACGTTTACGTTTTTGCATTCGTCGTGAAGAGAAGACAACGCGGAAAATAAATACTCACAACGTTTTAGATAAGCTTGATCTCGTGAGGCTTTATCGGATATAAACAGGCTACACATGCTTGAAGAGTAAAGGGAGGAGATGAGGAGGAGATTGGAGCAGGGCGGTGCTTTATGCTCCTGCGGGATCATTCCTGCACCCCTGTGAGGGAGTGAAAGTTCAGACCAAGAAGCAGAAGTGCATTTGATAAAGTCTAAACACAGTCAACTGAAACATTCGCACGAATCTCTGTCCTGAGGCGCGGGCACATCTGTCTTCAGCACGCGCGCGTCTGGATGCGGTTAGTTTCTGTGGACATACTTTCTTACTCAAGAATTTATGGATGAACCACAGACACAAAGTGGAAGGTAAAAAAGTGGAAGTTGTATGTGTGATTTAAAGATGCGCTGGGTCTGTTCCTGTGCGCTGTTGCTGATGGTGCTGGATAACTGTGCTGTGGCTGTGCCTGCGTGGACAAAACACACGGTAAGGGCTCAATATGCCAACCTCACACTCACATCTGACATGCCTGTACTTCATTTACATGATTTTAAACAGCATTTTCTTATTCATTTATCATTTTCATACATGCAATTTTTTTATTTATAGACTATATTTAGAATCAATTTGTCTCGCAGAGAACTAGTGAACCGCAGAAAGAAATGATCTTGAAAGAAATAGTGACGCCTACAATTAACACTTTCCTATGTGTAACTTAAATAAATACATTGGAAAAAAATAAATGGTGTGCAATTGCTTGTCAATTTGCAATTAACACATTGAATTATTATTATTAATTATTATTTGGTAACATTTTATTTTAGGGTCCAATTCTTACTAGTAAATAGTTGCATATTAGCATGTTACTAGGATTTTGGCTGTTTATTAGTACTTATAAAGCACATTCATTTCTTATTATAACCATATTCTGCATCCCTTAATACTAGACTTAACAACTGCCTTACTAACAAGTCATTAGGAGTTTATTAAGGCAAATGTTGTAGTTAATAATTAGTTAAGTGAGAATTGGACCCAAAGCTAAAGTGTGACCGCCTATTTTCCTGTTCTAATAGTATTTTCGTACTCCAATAATGTTTTACCCACAACTTTGAGAAAAAAAAAACATAAAAAAACGTAATTTTTCTACAATATGAAGAGTTCAGATGCAAAAGCCTCTAAGTGCCATTTGACATTTTCTTCTAAAATGATCATTTTTATCAAGCTTGTATTTTTAAGTTCGGTAATTTCACTTAAATGGCAATGAAGATTACCTATTAATTGTCATTTAAGTGAAATTACTGAACTGAAGAAAATTTCAAATGGCATTTAGAGGCTTTTGCATCTGAACTCTTCATATGTTGGTCCTAAAATCTTGATGTTACCCATTTGTCCCACTGAAATGTGCATTCACGTGCATTTCTTTCTGGAGAGAGTTGTAAAATCTTTGCAAAGATCAAAAGGAGGAGGAAGAGAGAGAGGAACAGTGTTGAAGGTCATGGGGGAAGGGGAGCGTTCACATATGGGTGACAGATATTCCAAACCTTCGGCCGCACAGAGCTTCTGACTGCAGCCACTGATACGATGAGCAGGTAGAAGAGAAACCAAACACACAACAGCTGAACATCTGAGCAGAATGACATTTGCTCTCCAAAAGTTCGCATATCTGAGATTAGATTATCCCCAATAAGTACACTTTAGCAAACTTTTAAAAGAGTACTTATTATGGAAAATAATTAAGAGAAGGTACACCGCCATCTGCTCTGATTAAAGTGCGACTTGAAGTCACCATCTCTCTCGGATACATTGGAGCTTAAAGGAGTAGTTCACTTTTAAAAAAAACTTTTGCTGATAATTTACTCACCCCATGCCATCCAAGATGTCCATGTCTTTCTTTCTTCAGTCGAAAAGAAATTAAGGTTTTTGATGAAAACATTCCAGGATTTTTCTCCATATAATGGACTTCAATGGGAACCAAACGGTTCAAGGTCAAGTTTCAGTGCAAACTGTTCAAAGGGCTCAGACGGTGAATAAGGGTCTTATCAAGCGAAATGATCGCTCATTTAAAAAAAAAGTTTACGTTTCATGCTTGCTCTGTTCTGTGATGCGCCGTTCGCGACTCTCCTGTTCGAAGAAATCTTCCGAGTCAACTTGTTCATTTTGTTCGTTAAGTGAACTAAATGACACAAAAAGATTTGTTCATTTTGATAAACGAGTTCGAAGAGTCACGAATGCGCATCAGAAGAACAGAGCAAGGTGACCATTTGAGCTTATAAAACTTAAACTTTGTTATTTTTTAATTGAGCGATTGTTTCGCTTGATAAGACCCTTATTCATCGTCTGGAATCGTTAAAGCCCTTTGAACAGTTTGCACTGAAACTGTCTTTGGACCTTGAACCGTTTGGTTCCCATTGAAGTCCATTATATGGAGAAAAATCCTGGAATGTTTTCATCAAAAACCTTAATTTCTTTTGACTGAAGAAAGAATGACATGGACATCTTGGATGACATGGGGGTGAGTAAATTATCAGCAAAAGTTTTTAAAAGTGAACTACTCCTTTAATTCTGCAGGAAGGTGGATCTCCAAGAATCACCTCTAAAATAAGATCAGAATTACTCATGTGGATCAGAATCATCATTTGGTGACTTGGTGGTTTTCTAAATGAGGACATTACACACAACATACAGTATGTTAACAATGTTCAAAATAAAACACACAACATAAACTTCCCTTTTTCTATCTTCCTCTCAGGTGGCCAGTATTCATTTGCATAAACCATGTGTGCAGGAACCGGCACCTGTGGACACGAGGTCTTATCGAGGTCCGGCCCCGATCCAAGCGCTATGCCATCAACCCGCTGGGATACAAGTGGGAGCATTTTAACGTCACTTACAAGTGAGAGAGACACAGGAGATCAATATAGATTAATATACTTTCTAATTGACTTTCTGAAGGAAAGCCTTTCTATTATTGGCCATGATTGGCGAATGCTTAAAGTATGAGCAGACAGATGCAGGAAGTGGACAAAAGAAGTAATCTGGGGTTCAGATGATGGATATTTTAGGACCAGCAGATTGAATTCAGGAGTGTTCGGCTTTTGTAAATGTGATTTCTGATTGATGCCAGACACAAAGACTCTTTTAAAAAACATGAAATGCGTTTTTGGCTGAAAGTAATTTGCGTTTCTCCCTCTTAAAGGATCACGAAGTTCCCCAACACACTGAATAAAGATGATACCCGCAAAGCTATCAGCATCGCCTTCACGAAATGGAGTGATGTTTCTCCTCTGGCTTTCACTGAAATCACCAACCCCAACAAAAGTGCTGACATCACTATAGGTAAATATAAATGTGCAGGAAAAGAGCCATAAACATCAGGCATGTGCACTTTGGCAGGCTGACAGATTCTTTTATGCAGTTTTTTAATGCATGAAACTCTCTTTTTTCTGAGACAGGGTTCTACACGTACAATCACACCGATTGTTGGCGGTCTCCATTGCACCCGTGTTTTGACGGACTGAACGGTGAGCTGGCCCATGCCTTCCTTCCTCCACGTGGAGAAATCCACTTTGACAACCATGAATTCTGGATTCTGGGAAAGTCCCGATTCAGCTGGAAACAAGGTGCTGATCTAATACATTTATTTATGAAAGTGGGTGGATGTGCTGGTCAGAATACAGATAATACTCTTCTCAATGATTATACATTTTAACAACAACTTAGAATTTAAAAAAGTGTGAATATGTATCCCACAAGGACCTTGAATTGTCTGACCTAAATCTGAATTCTGTAAATTTTTAGTTTAAAAAGTTAGCCTGACTTTGTCATACTCAGATTCTTGTCAGAATGTGATTCTGATACTGTGATTATGGGGCAAAAATGCCTCTGGACTCAATTCACCTTTGGCTAAGCCCCGCCCCCTTTAGTTACAGTTGCGACTTCCGTCAAACTTCATCTGGGCTCTGGTTTGGTATCAACATGGCTTATGCTGTGACAGCTCTTCCTGCTGAAATGTTATCAAACTTTTATAAAGCAGCAAATAAAGTGTCCGATAGAAGTAGGCAAAAGGGTCTGCAATATGCGTTTGAAGGCTATATTCAAGACATACAGGTGAAACGCAAGAAACAACAAGGCATCAAAATAGAGGCAAAAGCATAACGTAATCGGTCACAGTCAAAAAATTAACCACTGTATATCCTACTAATCGAGACGGAGGCTGGGACTAACAATATAAGGGAGCAACACTGTTCATGCAAAGCTGGGTAGGTCTCTATTCACTTCTATAATCGTTATTACAAAGCAGTAACGTTGTATTTATTAGCAGCGTGTGCTAGCGTATCAAGCAACCGGTATAAGAACCGAAATCATTCTCAAGTTCGGACATTCGGGACTTTTACTCCTGCGCGCCCATAGCAACGCGGCGAAGGGTAAAACAAACGAGCGCCTGCCATTAAGCAACACGCAAGGGGAACATAAACAAGCTAAAAAATAAATCTAAATAGAAATGTAATCTCAAATGAATGGACAAATCAAAGAATAACAAAATAATACCACTGCAGAGATGGCCACTCAATTTTCTGTTGCTATGTTATGACGTTGCTATGCATAATGGTTGGCAGCTCTACACTAATAAGCAACAATGAAATGCACTAACGTTAGTTGTGTGGGGAATAAGATACAATTTTGGCAAAAAAAAAAAAAAACTGTGTCCCTCACTGACATTGTACAAGCTTTAAATTAACCGTTTTTTTTTTTTTGTTGTTTTTTTCAATGAATAAAAAATCGATTACATAGTTAATGTAATCGATGCTTAATGGGTATTTAAACACACACATGGTGTTCATATCAGGGGATTTGATGAGCTGGGCAATGCTTTTGGGTTGTTCTCCCAAGACTGCCGATAGGGACAATATTGTAATGTTAAACCTACACGCGACACCTTTCTGTGGTACCTGGTCAATGCAGGTGCTGGAGACTGTCTATATTTGATACGACATTCTGTAATAGAAGATGAATATATGTATTCATATAACGTTACTGTATAGCTGCTAAGTTAGCGCCTTTCACAGACATGTAACATTAGCTAACGTTAGTCACAAAGCACTTAACATTAGTGTTTTATTATTCACTTCTCACCACGACATACATTCGCATACACAGATATCATTCATTAATACAAAGTAGTCCGTTAGTATCCATAACTGACAAAATCCACAACAAAACTTCTGTGAATAGATACCGTTTTGATTTGCCTCGGGCATTGACTTCGGTTTGTTTTACCCTTCGTGGACGGCGGAGGCTGGTTGCTATGCAGGTCACATGATTAGTGATGGAACGCCGACCAAGAGAATAACCTAAATAGGGTTGCAAAGGGGCTGAATATTTCCGGTAAATTTCCAGAAAGTTCCCAAAAATTCTGGAAAGATTCCGAAAAATCCTGGAAAGTTTCCGAAAATCCTGGAAAGTTTCTGAAAATCCTGGAAAGTTTCTGGAAACTTTGCAACCCTAAACCTAAAACATTATAAAACGGTCTAACTAGTATAACTTCACAGTAAGGTTAGAAGCAAAAAAGACGTGCTTGTTGATCTTTGAGGGGTTTAGCTGACTGAGGACGTCCATACAGTTTAATCCAAAGACGACACTTGTCATGACTTGATTTGACTTTGGTTTTGGGAAGGGAAAAAACGGACACCCCCTCCAACCTCTCTGGGAAACGCGTATCTGTGTTACAAATGCCCCAGGCACAATGTTTAACCATATCTTTAACCAAACTACGACGGCAATAGCCTGCCAAGACAAAAAATATGAGACGCATGTGTTGAAAGTCAATGGAGCGCTGTGAAAAAGTGTCGGAATAAATTTTATAATAAATACATTTTTTCTGTCCCTAGCCTTTACAGAAATATTACACTTAAAAAACACTTTAGAAGTACAATTTCATTACATTTTAAAAATAAAACGTTATTTAAACAATTACACATTCTTGAGCCATCAAGTGGCAATATTTCAATGTCTGTCACATTAAATACAATGCCATGTGACATGATAATACATTTTCATCCATGTAATTCTGCTATACTCAAAAGTTAAGATTTAAAGGATTGCATCATTGGTTTTAACTGGTTTTCAAATATTTTCATTGTTATAGCAAATACAAGGTAATGCAAATGTAGGCAACTAACCTCATTCAAACACACTTTTAACAAACCTGATTAAAATAAATAAAACAATCTCCTTATTTGTTGCATTATTATTATTTTTTGGTAACTCTGACTACATGTGCTGGAATAATATTTCATAAAAACATTTAATATTGCCAAAGAAGTAAGTTAACACCAGTGACAAAAAATGGTGCATGCGATCTTTAAATAAATGCACAAAAATATAAAAAATCATTATGCTGTTATTTATGCATATTCATAAATCAAAGGGTAATCTAAAAATGTGGTGTAAGTTTAAATGTTAGAAAAAGAATTTTAAGACATCTTGCCATACCAAAAGTGGACGTTTCTGTAGAATGACCCAGCTACAGCGTTCAAAAACTTCCTTTGAGCTAAATCCTCTTGGTGCACGAGCCCAGATTACATCGCATGAGATTTTTTTGCCATGCTAATGATAATAGAATAATAATAATAATAATATAAATAATTGTACTTTTTTTACCTTGTTTTTGCCTTGTTGACTAAAAATAAACAACCAAAATGTGTCATTCCCATCAACAATGCTTTATTGAAGACAATGTGACCTTTAAAGTGGCCACTTTGTGTAGCGTACAGAGTAATTCATGGCTCTTAAAATGCACCAGAATACAAGAAATCCCATCTGAATTTGAAACATTTTCCTGAGGGAGGACTTGGGACCTCACTTCACTCTTTTGCCTAGGGCCCCCAAATATCTTGAAACGGCCCTGGGGAGGTCGTTCTTGGCTGTGCTGTGATTGGCCAATCTACATTTTAGGGCGTGGCTTAGCCAAAAGCGATCGACAAATGCCTTGATCGTGGTTCTCTGTTCCTCTTTTAAAATGAATGTGCTGTTGATATCTTCTATAACAGACGCGATGGCTGAATCTACACATCTCAATTCTCCAGCGGCAGCCATTATTTGTTGTAAACAAATTTATGATTGGTGACTTGGATGATTATGTTACTATTCATCTTTTGTCCATCATCGTATAAAGCCCTCCTCTGAACAGCTTTGGTTCAGGCATACTTGCTTCACAACAGATCAAGTCCAGACCGAACTTCCCGACCTCAAATGTTGTGGGCGGGCTCAGTTTGGCTGGCTTCCAGGCTAGCAAAAAGTAGGTTTCAGACAAAGTTCAAGATTATGGAAATGGAAAGCACCAAGTGATTTTTGGCTTACACTTTAGACGTTCTACTATAAGTAATTTGTCAGCTATATGTCAACTAACTCTTGAGATATCTAGTAGACTGATAGGTTTGGGTTAGTTGGCAAGTTACTTATAGTTACTAAAACGTTAGTTCGTATTCAAAACTGAGGAAATTGAAGAGAAACACATATCAACATCCATTCTTCTTGTCCTTTAAACTTTGATTTTTATCACGTGTTGTCTCTGCACAGGTGTGTGGCTGAATGACCTGGTTCAGGTTGCTGCTCATGAAATCGGTCACGCTTTAGGTCTCTGGCATTCACAGGACCCTAATGCATTGATGCACCCAATGCAACGTACACAGGTCAGCGGAACATCGCTCAAGATGATATCTGGGGCATCCGCGCCTTTATGGTAAGTAAAATGTAGGTGTTTAAAAGTGTGATGAAATGGAAGTAGACTTGGTTCTATGCATCGGTTGTTGATTGGTGGAGACGCTGAAGACGTGACAGTGAGGACTGAGTTATACCCATGTTCAAAGCATTGCATTAATCAAGAGAAAGAAAAAATAATAGCATGATTACTTTCTACAGATCACTGAAAGATACAACAGATTTAAAGTTAGCAATATTTCACAGTTGATAGAAACTATTCTTCACAACTAAATTGATTTGTGTGTCAAACTTTAACTCAGGATTGGATGACAGAGGACCTAGACTCGTTGTGTTATCCTACTAGGGCCATATATAATCATTTCTGTCTTTTTCTTATTTAACTGGAGAAAGATATTATTCATCCACATTTACATCTTTTAGAAATTCAAAAAGTGATGTAATGGATGCATCATCTCCAGACTTTATAGGCAAATACATCTGGGTGTCAGCAACATGAAAATGACACAAAATACTATGTTTCTTAAAAACAGAACTAAGAGGAAGCAAATGTAATGACAATAACACTGGTCCCAAAATAGAACCTTGAGACCCGCAGGAAATAGAAGCTATAGATGAAAATGTAGATTCATAGTCTATGTAGATTCATAATGTCTAAAACATCCAGGTAATAAAATGTTCAAACTAATTATTTATTAAAAGTCACTGGACTACATAAAAACAAGTTAGCAAGACGTCTCGATGTTTATCCGAACACCATCTTCAGTTGTAAAAATCAACTGAATCAACGTTAAAAATGAAGTGGATTAAAAACAATCTTTTCTAATATTTTAGATAAAAATGGTAGCTTAGATATTGGCCCGAAACATTATTTGGATCTAAGCCAGGCTTTTTAAGAAGAAGCTGTACAATGAAGAAGCATGCTTCACTCTCAGAAAAAAAGGTACAAAAACCATCACTGGGGCTGTACCTTTTCAAAAGATAACCTTTTGTCCATTTTAGGCGCTAATATGTACATTTTAGGTGTTAATATGTACATTTTAGGTGCTAACATGTACATTTCAGGTGCTGATATGTACATTTTAGGTGCTGATTTGTACATTTTAGGTGCTGATTTGTACATTTTAGGTGCTGATATGTACATTTCAGGTGCTAATATGTACATTTTAGGTGCTAATATGTATATTGTGTTAATATGTACATTTTAGGTGTTAATATGTACATTTTAAGTGCTAATATGTCCATTTCATGAGCTAATAGATCCGTTTTAGGTGGCAATATGTACATTTTAGGTGGCAATATGTACATTTTAGGTGCTAATATGTCCATTTTAGGTGGCAATATGTACATTTTAGGTGGCAATATGTACATTTTAGGTGCTAATATGTACATTTCAGGTGCTAATATGTACATTTTAGGTGCTAATATGTATATTGTGTTAATATGTACATTTTAGGTGTTAATATGTACATTTTAGGTGCTAATATGTCCATTTCATGAGCTAATATGTCCATTTTAGGTGGCAATATGTACATTTTAGGTGGCAATATGTACGTTTTAGGTGGCAATATGTAGTGTTGTTTTTGGCGGCCTGTTTTAATTTTAGTTTTAGTCTAGTCTTTGTGTCAAGCTGACATTTTATTTTTTATTAGTTTTAGTCACGTTCATACTCTTTTTAGTCTAGTCTAGTTTTAGTTGACGAAAACTGATGACATTTTAGTCTAGTTTTAGTCGATGAAAACCGATGACATTTTAGTCTAGTTTTAGTCGACGAAAACATAGTCTAGTTTTAGTCAATGGAAATTGTATTTTAGTCTCTTTTTAATAGGCAATTCTATTAAACCCACTCAATATATAAGTAGCCTACCTAGTATAGGCTAGCCTAATAGACAAAACCAAAATTGTCTTTTAACCAAACATTTCAAACAATCTTATCTTCTTATTATCTTCTTATATTATTGTTACCTTATAGCCTCAAGAATACATCCATTCCAGACACGGAAGACGCTCTGAATTGAATTTACAACATATTTATTTTACCAACCAAACATGTTAGAAGTAGCCTACACACATGATGAAATGAAAGTTTTTCCAAATGTCATTTCTTCTTTTTCTCCAAAGACGAATCCCTTTCTCTCTGTCAGACTTAACTTTGTTTGTTGTCGTTTATGCTAACGCCTGTTTCACACATACTCCGTTTGCAGTGCGTATTTTTCCCGCACATGTTACAGTAATAGATTAGCGCTCATACCTCGCGCTCCAGGAGCGGTGCGTGCATAACAGCAGAGCAGAGATCTACACAGTAGGCTTCCTCAACAACGCGACACAATGGATGTAGTCTAAAATACTGATTTGAAATAAAGAATAGAGAATAAATGTTGTGATTGTGGACAGCCTTAGATCAGTTGCGCACTGCAAACGCAGCACATGTGAAAGCAATAACGCGCGCTGCTCCTGCATACACACTGCTTTACACACAGTGTGTGTGTGAAACAGCTGTATCTCAGGCAGCTACTTCTTCTAGATAATGCCGCGAGAGGGGCTCGAGGATGTGAACGTCGCCTGCGTTTGCACAGTGCGATCTGATGCAGCCCCTGAAGTGACACAGGAAACAGAAATGCTGCATAATAAAAATGCAAGTAGGCTAAACGAGACGAAATAACAACGTTAAATAACAATTTGTCTCGTCTCGTTTTGGTCAACGAAATGAAGAGACATTTTAGCATAGTTTTTATTTTGTAAACCACATTTAGTCTCGTTTTTATTCGTCAACGATATTGCATTATACATTTCGTTATAGTCATCGTCACACGACCAGCATTTACGTTGCGTCTCGTCTCGTTATAGTCACGTGATAAAGGTTCGTTGACGACCATATTTAGTCATAATTTTTGTTGACGAAAGCAACACTAGCAATATGTACATTTTAGGTGGCAATATGTACATTTTAGGTGGCAATATGTACGTTTTAGGTGGCAATATGTACATTTTAGATGCTAATATGTACATTTTAGGTGTTTATATGTACATATAAGGTGCTAATATGTACCACTAAGGGACCAATATGCAGCCTTTGGGTACAAAAGTGTACCTTTTGAAAAGGTACAGCCCCAGTGACAGCTTTTGTACCTTTTTTTCTGCGAGTGTTGAGGCTCAAAGGAACACAACTTCTAGTCAGACTGCAATTTATAATAGAGAAAATGCTTTGTCCATAATGCTCATATCTCTTCAAGCTGAAGCTTGTTTCTATCATCTGCCTCAGGATGCTTGGATAAGAAGCGTGTGTGTGATCCTTGGGCCCGGTTGGGTTTCTGTGAGAGGAGACGGAGCTTCATGAAGAAAAACTGCCCACAGCGGTGCGACCTGTGCTTCGGTGAGACACTCAAAACATCCTCCTCCCACATCTCCTGCAGCACTAACTTCCCATCTATAGCCTTTCACTGACTTCACAATTCTATTCTTCTTCATGCAGGTGGACAGACATTGCCAGCTTCTTTAGATAAACCATTATAAAATAGATGGTAGTGAATAATAGGAAGTGTTTGTTTGCTCCTCAGAGCCTCTGGATGCAGTGTCTACCCCGACCCCTCCTCCTGAAAATGTGAAGATCAAAATTGTGCCTCGTGGAAAAGTTGTGGGCTTCCGTCTGTGGGACAAAAAATACCAGAGTGCCTCCAAAAGTCAGGTAGGGTATCCTTAACCCTATAAAGCCCACTACATCATATTTGAGATGCAGAATTTGTAGGCCTCTAAATGATCAACACAATCAAAACATTGCTGAAAATCATGTTGCACACGATCTACTGACATGTCTTCTGTTGTCTGATTGATAGCTTATACTTTATTAGCAAGTAAAAGGCAGGGTTTGACATGAACACTCGTCTTCCGTCACATGCAGGTGGATCTCAGCAGAGGTGTTTATGCAGTCAGTCCTACTAGCCACTTTGGCAGGTCAAATATTTTTCAATTGTAGTATTTTAAAAAGACATCTGGACTAATAAATTAAGTGCAATGTAGGGATATTGATATGTATCGGAAATGCTTCCAATACTAATTTCCTGCAGAATTGACACTAGAGCCAGATGCCAGATATATCGGCAGGCCGAAATTATCGGCCGATATTAGGCATTTTCCAAACTACCGGTATCGGCAGTTATAATGGCCGATAAATGAATATTTCAAAAATAAAAATGGACGAAGCACGCTTGAACCATGTCATGAGTGTTGGAGTTGTATAGTTTGTCCACCAGAGGGCACTCTACACAGTCCCTGTTGGCAACACTCGTTGAGTTGGTCACAAGACATACATTGCTTGAATAACAATTAAAAGAACATCCCCATCAGTTCTCTTAACTCAAATAAGCATGACAGAATTTGCTGACTATCATGTCCAGTTTTGCTGCTGTTAAATAAGCCAAGAGTGAAGCGGAATTGGTTAATAATTACTAGGGATGCACCGAATACGAACATTTTTGCCGATATCCGATAATCCGATAATTCTTTATATTTGAAAGCCGATAACCGATATATCGGCTGAT
This sequence comes from Hybognathus amarus, assembly GCA_030378365.1. Taxonomy (NCBI): domain Eukaryota; kingdom Metazoa; phylum Chordata; class Actinopteri; order Cypriniformes; family Leuciscidae; genus Hybognathus; species Hybognathus amarus. The sequence goes on from JAQIUQ010007770.1 coordinate 110,524, forward strand.
AAATCTAAATTTTCCAATTTTTATATAATTTTTGAAAGCCTGATTGCAAAAACAAAAGTCTATCAATTAAAATCTGTCCCCAACACAATTATAATGTTCTCATTATAATTTCATGTATCCGATATTACAGCACATTTTGCAACTAAATGCAACTAATGCAACTATAACTATTTCCTTTTATCCCAATCATATTTCAAGCAATTAAGATCAATTATGTTGAACAGTGCGCATCTTAAGTGTCTCAAGTGTTGAAGTAATAATTCATTATTTCTCAGCTTTAACATATCAGCCAAATTTTATTTATCGGGCCGATAACGATAACATACAAATGAGCATATATCGGCCGATACCAAAATGGTGGCCGATATATCTGTGCACCCCTAATAGTTACGTTACGTTGTTACAGTGTAGTTGACTGACTGTCCTTTTAACTTTTGACAATGTGACTGAAGTATTTCTTTATTGGCGCGTGACAGTTATAGCAATGAGACTAATCATCTCTCCTTGGCCTGTTATAATGAAAATGTAAAGAGTTCAGATGCAAAAGCCTCTAAGTGCCATTTGAAATTTTCTTCTAAAATGACCATTTTTATCAAGCTTGTATATTTAAGTTCAGTAATTTCACTTAAATGGCAATTAAGATTACCTATTAATTGTCATTTAAGTGAAATTACTGAACTTAAATATACAAGCTTGATAAAAATGGTCATTTTAGAAGAAAATTTCAAATGGCATTTAGAGGCTTTTGCATCTGAACTCTTCATGTATGTTTTACACTTTGCCAGTATGACGTAATCCATTGCTAAATTATGGCTCATCATAGACTTGCTAACCACAAAGCTAGCTAATGCCACTATCATCAGTCTGTTCTGTTGTGACATTAAAATAAAAAAGTTTCTTTTTAAAATGCATTATCATGTTATTTTAGTTAAACTCATAAATAACTACAAATACCTAATGTTAGGGAAATCTGTTAATGTTTTGTTGCGCTTTTCAGAAAAAAATAATAATAATATCGGCCGATATATCGGCATATTGGATTTTAAAAGCAATTTTTGTATCGGTATCTGGCCTTCAAAATCCTTCATCGGTCTGAGCTCTAATTGACACACAATACCAGCTGTTCTCTCTCTCTCTCTCTCTCTCTCTCTCTCTCTCTCTCTCTCTCATCTCTCCTACAACTATCTGACACACAAACCCGCCTCCCCTCACTCAATCATTTCATTTGCTCTGGATGAATATTGTTGGTGTTGCAGGGTTTGAATTTGGGATTGCATGTATCAGACATGAAAATCACTCACCTTCGGCGAAATTCGCCGTTTTAAACCAAAATAGGTGACCTACGTGAATCATGTAGATTCGATGAGAAATTGTTTTGAGGGAGGGAAGGAGGGGGGGGTTATAATATAAATGAAGCCGTACTATAGTATAATGTGAGATAGGAATTAATATCTAAGTCATTAAATTCAAGTTAATGTAAACGTTTCCCTCCGCTGCGGCTGACAGTAATTCTCAATTCAGTTCAAACAAACAGCGTGTCGACTCCTCAGTCATTCTCCATTCAAACAGCACAGCGCGTACGTCAGTCATCAACATTCAAACAGGACAGCGCGTCGCGTTCGGCAATGATGAATCTCTCTCCAAGATGCTTAAATGTTAATATTATTATACTATAGATAAATACTATATTATACTATAGACGATCTGTAGATAAAGCTCTATGGTTTCGTATACACTGACTGTCTTGCTGTAGTACCTCAATCATGTTTATCATCCTTTACCACGTGTCTAGATCACAACACTGGAGAGCACTATCATTGTTCTTCACGCGCACAGTAACTGAAATTTAAAACTGTTAAAAGAAAAGGCTCAATAAACTATTGCATAGATAGATACTGTATAATACACTATGCATCTGATATATTTCCTTTGTGCTTTGAACTTGTCAACGCGGACTCGAAGAGCTCTATGGAAGAGCTGCGCGCTGTGACTCATGTTGCCTCAAGCGCATCATTCAGCGCTAGCGATGCGCATTGGAGTCTTTTATAATCAAATCATAATACTTTTGTGCAATGAAAAATTATCAATAGTATTTTTTGGTTCTGTTTTCTGTCTATCTAGCATATGGTGCTGCCTCATTAAACAGCTGTGCTATATATATTTTCTTAATTTTGTAGTAGACTATAAAATATTTGATCATTTTGATTTTTATCTTGTTTTTCACTGAATGCATTTTACAACAATACAAAGAGCAATGTGCAATGTTTTACCAGATTTAGTGCTACAGTTACTGTCTCATATTTGTTCCCCACTATTTTTTTCACTAAATGTTCTGATTTTTATATAATTATTGTTTTTCTAGACTAAATTTGACCGAGTTACCCACTAATCTAGTTAATGATAAAGTTTTTGTCATAGGTTATGATCATATTTTTTGTTGTTGTTGTTGTTTTTCTTGAAGTTGTCTGTATTAAGTAGACTGTGTTTAACACGTAGAGTGATTATCAGTTCAACACAGAGTTATAGAAATTCTACAGATTATTTAAAAAAAAAAAATTATTTGTATTTTTTTTTACTGCGTTGGTAACGGATCAGTATCATTACTTTTTTTATTATTAAAATTATTATTAAAATAAGGCCATAATATTTTTGACTAATGGCTGAAGTTAAGTTTCTCCAGCTCTTCCCAGGTTGGCAAAAAATGCATCTCAAAATGCATCAGATTAAGGCTTTAAAATATGGAATATTTAAAATTTTCTTACGGGGAACATGCCCCCGAACCCACCTAGAGGGGTAATACCCTTCTCACCTTTTTCACCCCTGACCCGCTTTCATGCCTGATGTATTGCTCATAATTTTACTCTGTTCTCTGCTGGCTCAAAGGCTTAAACAGTCAAATACACACAGATAGTGATGTAGTACTTTAGTCTGGTCTCGGACTGGTCTCGGACTTGTTCCTTCAAAGACTCGGACCACAGTGGGAGGAGAAGGACTCGATAATTTTAAAAGCGAGTCCTCGAACATTTTTTTTCCAGCGCATTTTTTTATCATCAAAATAAAAAAAAATGTATTTTGATGATAAAAATTTTTTTTTTTTATTTTTAAATTTAAAAAAAAATATCATCAAATTCGCCTTTCAGAACCACTAACCGTTGGTGACCATACGACCTGCATTATATGACTGACAGACAAGAACGTTTTGACCTAAAAATATCAAAATTGAAAATACTGTGGAAACAAAGACACCTACATCTTGGATGCCCTTGAGGTAAGCGAAAACATATCAAAAATTAATTTCAAAATGAACCAACGGACTCTAAGTCTTGACTCGGACTACTGCATAAGCGGTCTCGATCCCATCAATACACACAGACTAATGTCAAAAATGCCGGTCTTGGAACAAATCATGTAAACACAGTTATGTTTTAAGTGAACGTAAACAGTTGAGAAAGAACAGTATAAAAGAATAATAGATCCATACATCAGGTCTTAAAGTGACAGCAGCCTAATATTCCTTCTGTCAAATTAAGAGATAATATAAACAAAAGTCTAAATGGCATGTTCTCCCATGGTATCAATGTCACAAATGTGGCCAGTGTAAATGATGAGCGGCTAGTAACTTTGGAAAACTACTCGCACATGGGCAAAAAAGTTCATGTCAAGCCCTGGTAAAAGGCCTTGTAGTGTAATTGTAAAAACAGTTGTTTTGCTGTAAAATTATTGTGAAATATTTCAAGATGAACATGCATTGTTAAATGTAGTCTTATGTTTGATGTAACTTAAGTTATTTTAAGTTCCCTTCTCAGTCGGCTTCTCTGTTTCGTCTTTCGGCAGCTGGTATAAGGACGGAGAGCAGTTGCTGACATCCATTCCTGGCTACATTGCGATTAAAGATCGGGACCTGCGGCTCTTGGCCAACGAGTTCAATGAAGGCACGTACACCTGCCGCATCCATTCGCGCGGTGACGTCGTCTCCGCCAACTCCTGGGCCATCCGGCTGAAGCCAGAGCTGTCCTCCAACAACAGCTGATGGAGTGACTGATGGCTGAGACGTACTGACCACTTGCTCTACCTCCAGGGCTCAAGACCACTCAGCAGCGCACACACCTCTGTTTGGAGGTCAGAGTCGTAGGGGACGACCTGCACAAGTAGTGGCTCCTGACCTTCGTAACTCTGAGGTCCTGTGTTGTCCAAGACAATATTTGTAAGGACCACCAACTGGATTTCCTCTTGCACGTCTGCTGCAGCGACGACAAAGGTGCTCGCTTTTTTTATTAACGTAAATGCCACTTCTGAGGTATAATACATAGTTTCATAGATGCTTAAAATCTCTGAACGGTGCAAATCTGAACTTAAATATTATAAAACAAATCCAAAATCTTCTCAAATTTGTTTGAAAAGGTACAATTTCATTCTCTACAGTGAAAAAAATCAGCGGTGCATGTGAACTGCCCAATTTTATGTGCTTTAAGGCTGTTTACTTTACACCAAGGACTATAACATTTTTAAGGTTTTAATAATTATAATGTTAATAATATGTTAATATCTTCAATCTTCATTCACAATCAGCAGATTCTCAGCTAACAGGGAATGTTCTCACAACTTTGGGTAATGTTTTGGCTAAAGTTATGAACAAACATGATTCTAGTAATGTTAATGTTCCCGTTCACTGATCTCGTCTTTGATAATGATATCAAAAAACCGTTAGCACAGAAACATTCATACATTCATGGAATGTTTTTTTTTTCAAAAAATGTTAGTTGGATGTTCACCCAACATTTTTTAAAAAGAACGTTCAAAAGTAATGTTCCATAATGTTTGCATTATGATAAAATGAAACGTTTGCATTTTGATAAAATGAAACATTGGCATTATGAAAAAATGAAACATTTGCATTATGATCAAATTAATGAAACGTTTGGATTATGATCAAATGAAACGTTTGCATTATGATCAAATGAAACGTTTGGATTATGATCAAATGAAACGTTTGGATTATGATCAAATGAAACGTTTGCATTATGCATCAAATGAAACGTTTGGATTATGATCAAATGAAATGTTTGCATTATGATCAAATGAATGAAACGTTTGGATTATGATCAAATGAAAGTGTGCATTATGATCAAATGCAACGTTTGCATTATGATAAATGAAACATTTGCATTATGATAAATGAAACGTTTGCATTATGATAAATGAAACGTTTGCTTTATGATCAAATGAAACATTTGTATTATGATAAATGAAACGTTTGCATTATGATAAAATGAAATGTTTGCATTTATGATCAAATAAAACGTTTGCATTATGATCAAATGAAACGTTTGAATGACCAAGATTTTTTTAGAAAATGTTTTGTTAGAGCTGGGTGAGAATATAGCTTTACGTTTTACGACGACGCAAGCAATCAAGCAGCTGAGAATTTGCTACACTATATATCGCCCTACATGTGTGTGGATAAAGTTAGATATAATAAAATAATTTATAACTTTGTACACATTAACATTATTATTGGATTAATTTAACTGCTTTTTCCCAGCTGATGAACAATAAATATTTGACAGCCAATCAGAATCCACCTGATCTTAAAGAGCTCGAACATTTAAAACTGCAGAGCACTTTATAATAAACAGGATGATGGTGTGGAGGACAATATAGTTATTATTCTTGGTGTGAATGGGCCTTTAGCCTTTTACCTGTGATAATTTTATTATAATCGTTATAGTTTATTTAATTAACTAACTGAAGTTGTGTCGGCGCCTCGTTGAAGTCCACTCACGGCTTCTGTGAATCGGAAGCCCTCAAGGCAGATGTGGATCTGTGACTGGCAGATATGAGAATAGCAGCTTATTAACCTTTCCTTCTATGTCATGGACTCATTATTGTCTTTCCCCCTAAGACATGAAATAAAGTATTTCAGACACGTGTCGTGAAGGGTGTATGGCTATTTACGGTAGGAAATATGGCCTTGTCAACATGTCTGCGTGATTCCTACTGTACACACAGGGCAAGTGATGCAGCTGCTAGAACTAGTTATAGAATTTGGAAAACAGAAATTATTACAAGCATCTGTAACCGATGTTGGCTGTGTCTGCTGTTGTGCCTATTTAACTATTCATAATGTAAGTAGTTTTTAATAATCTTTTTTTAACTTATATTATTGGACATTAAAGGTTCATTGATCTCTTTTGGTCCCTGTGAATGAGTAACACGACACAAGACAAATGTATTATTCTTTTAATATGGTTTATTGATTCACTGGCATTGTTCTTTTGATTGTTTTTTTTTTTTCGAGGTCGAAATTTTGAGTTGCTCTGATCTTCTTGAAACTCTGGATTCTGATAGAGGGCCATGGGACTTAGACCTGAGTGCAAAAATGGAGGCTCTAGACCCTTCCAGAGCTGAGATATTGAGATATTTATAATGGCTCAATATCATATGTCAGTAATATCTCATAAATATCTCAATATCTCAGCTCTGGAAGGGTCTAGAGCCTCCATTTTTGCACTCAGGTCTTAGTCCCATGGCCCTCAATCAGAATCCAGAGTTTCAAGAAGATTGGAGAAACTTTTTTCGCACATAAATAAACATAAGGGGTACCACTGTCGTTTTTTTTTTTTTTTTTTCAGTGTGAAAAAAAAGTTTCTCCAATCTTCTTGAAACTCTGTATTCTGATAGACAGCCATGGGACTAAGACCTGAGTGCAAAAATGGAGGCTCTAGTCCCTTCCAGAGCTGAGATATTAAGATATTTATAATGGCTCAATATCTCAGTATGTCATAAATATCTCATAAATATCTCAATATCTCAGCTCTGGAAGGGTCTAGAGCCTCCATTTTTGCACTCAGGTCTAAGTCCCATGGCCCTCTATCAGAATACAGAGTTTCAAGTAGATTGGAGAAACTTTTATGTCGCACAAAAAAAGGGGCACCACTGTCGTTTTTTTTTTTAGTGCGAAAAAAGTTTATCCAATCTCTCTTGAAACTCTGTATTCTGATAGACGGCCATGGGACTAAGACCTGAGTGCAAAAATGGAGGCTTTAGACCCTTCCAGAGCTGAGATATTGAGATATTTATGACATACTGAGATATTGAGCCATTATAAATATCTCAATATCTCAGCTCTGGAAGAGTCTAGAGCCTCCATTTTTGCACTCAGGTCTAAGTCAAATGACCCTCAATCAGAATCCAGAGTTTAAAGAAGATTGGAGAAACTTTTTTTTTCAACCAAAAAAAAAACATAAGGGGTACCACTGTCGTTTTTTTTTTTTAGTGCGAAAAAAAAGTTTCTCCAATCTTCTTGAAACTCTGTATTCTGATAGACAGCCATGGGACTAAGACCTGAGTGCAAAAATGGAGGCTCTAGACCCTTCCAGAGCTGAGATATTGAGATATTTATAATGGCTCAATATCTCAGTATGTCACAAATATCTCATAAATATCTCAGCTCTGGAAGGGTCTGAGCCTCCATTTTTGCACTCAGGTCTAGTCCAATGACCCTCAATCAGAATCCAGAGTTTCAAGAAGATTGGAGAAACTTTTCGCACAAAAAAAAAACATAAGTGGTACCCCTGTATGTTTTTTTTGTGAAGTAAAGTTTAAAAGTTTTCTTCAAAAATAGTTTCTTGAAACTCTGGATTCTGATAGAGGGCCATGGGACTTAGACCTGAGTGCAAAAATGGAGGCTCTACACCCTTCCAGAGCTGAGATATTGAGATATTTATAATGGCTCAATATCTCAGTATGTCACAAATATCTCATAAATATCTCAACATCTCAGCTCTGGAAGGGTCTAGAGCCTCCATTTTGCACTCAGGTCTAAGTCCCATGGCCCTCTATCAGAATCCAGAGTTTCAAGAAACTTTTGCGCACAAAAAAAAAAAAACAACAGTGGTACCCCTTATGTTTTTTTTGTGCGAAAAAAAAAGTTTCTTGAAACTCTGGATTCTGAAGCAATACTAACTGAACCAAGAATAT
>JAQIUQ010007771.1:0-138989 GCA_030378365.1 Hybognathus amarus
CATATCTTCGTTCAGTTACGTGTTGTGCTCTATGAGTGCAAAAATGGAGGCTGTGAGGACCCTTCCAGAGCTGAGATATTGAGATTTCACGTAGCATTTATGCCATTGTAAATATTCTCAATATCTCAGCTCTGCTATGCCATTATAAATATCTAAATATCTCAGCTCTGGAAGGGTCTAGAGCCTCCATTTTTGCACTCAGATCTAAGTCCCATGGCCCTCTATCAGAATCCAGAGTTTCAAGAAAATCAAAATTTTGACCCGAAAAAAAAACGACAGTGGTACCCCTTACGTTTTTTTTTCGGGTCAAAATTTTGATTTTCTTGAAACTCTGGATTCTGATAGAGGGCCATGGGACTTAGATCTGAGTGCAAAAATGGAGGCTCTAGACCCTTCCAGAGCTGAGATATTTAGATATTTATAATGGCATACAGAGCTGAGATATTGAGATATTTACAATGGCATAAATGCTACGTGAGATCTCAATATCTCAGCTCTGGAAGGGTCTAGAGCCTCCATTTTTGCACTCAGATCTAAGTCCCATGGCCCTCTATCAGAATCCAGAGTTTCAAGAAAATCAAAATTTTGACCCAAAAAAAAAACGACAGTGGTACCCCTTACGTTTTTTTTCGGGTCAAAATTTTGATTTTCTTGAAACTCTGGATTCTGATAGAGGGCCATGTGACTTAGATCTGAGTGCAAAAATGGAGGCTCTAGACCCTTCCAGAGCTGAGATATTTAGATATTTATAATGGCATACAGAGCCATTGTAGATATTGAGATATTTACAACTGGCATAAATGCTACATGAGATCTCAATATCTCAGCTCTGGAAGGGTCTAGAGCCTCCATTTTTGCACTCAGATCTAAGTCCCATGGCCCTCTATCAGAATCCAGAGTTTCAAGAAAATCAAAATTTTGACCCGAAAAAAAAACGACAGTGGTACCCCTTGACGTTTTTTTTCGGGGTCAAAATTTTGATTTTCTTGAAACTCTGGATTCTGATAGAGGGCCATGGGACTTAGATCTGAGTGCAAAAATGGAGGCTCTAGACCCTTCCAGAGCTGAGATATTTAGATATTTATAATGGCATACAGAGCTGAGATATTGAGATATTTACAATGGCATAAATGCTACGATGAGATCTCAATATCTCAGCTCTGGAAGGGTCTAGAGCCTCCATTTTTGCACTCAGATCTAAGTCCCATGGCCCTCTATCAGAATCCAGAGTTTCAAGAAAATCAAAATTTTGACCCGAAAAAAAAACGACAGTGGTACCCCTTGACGTTTTTTTTTCGGGTCAAAATTTTGAATTTCTTGAAACTCTGGATTCTGATAGAGGGCCATGTGACTTAGATCTGAGTGCAAAAATGGAGGCTCTAGACCCTTCCAGAGCTGAGATATTTAGATATTTATAATGGCATACAGAGCTGAGATATTGAGATATTTACAATGGCATAAATGCTACGTGAGATCTCAATATCTCAGCTCTGGAAGGTCTGAGCCTCCATTTTTGCACTCAGATCTAAGTCCCATGGCCCTCTATCAGAATCCAGAGTTTCAAGAAAATCAAAATTTTGACCCCGAAAAAAAAACGACAGTGGTACCCCTTACGTTTTTTTTTCGGGTCAAAATTTTGATTTTCTTGAAACTCTGGATTCTGATAGAGGGCCATGGGACTTAGATCTGAGTGCAAAAATGAAGGCTCTAGACCCTTCCAGAGCTGAGATATTTAGATATTTATAATGGCATACAGAGCTGAGATATTGAGATATTTTACAATGGCATAAATGCTACGTGAGATCTCAATATCTCAGCTCTGGAAGGTCTAGAGCCTCCATTTTTGCACTCAGATCTAAGTCCCATGGCCCTCTATCAGAATCCAGAGTTTCAAGAAAATCAAAATTTTGACCCAAAAAAAAAACGACAGTGGTACCCCTTACGTTTTTTTTTCGGGTCAGAAATTTTGATTTTCTTGAAACTCTGGATTCTGATAGAGGGCCATGGGACTTAGATCTGAGTGCAAAAATGGAGGCTCTAGACCCTTCCAGAGCTGAGATATTTAGATATTTATAATGGCATACAGAGCTGAGATATTGAGATATTTACAATGGCATAAATGCTACGTGAAATCTCAATATCTCAGCTCTGGAAGGGTCTAGAGCCTCCATTTTTGCACTCAGATCTAAGTCCCATGGCCCTCTATCAGAATCCAGAGTTTCAAGAAAATCAAAATTTTGACCCAAAAAAAAAACGACAGTGGTACCCCTTACGTTTTTTTTTTCAGGGTCAAAATTTTTGATTTTCTTGAAACTCTGGATTCTGATAGAGGGCCATGGGACTTAGATCTGAGTGCAAAAATGGAGGCTCTAGACCCTTCCAGAGCTGAGATATTGAGATATTTATAATGGCATACAGAGCTGAGATATTGAGATATTTACAATGGCATAAATGCTACGTGAAATCTCAATATCTCAGCTCTGGAAGGTGTCTAGAGCCTCCATTTTTGCACTCAGATCTAAGTCCCATGGCCCTCTATCAGAATCCAGAGTTTCAGAGAAAATCAAAATTTTGACCCGAAAAAAAAACGACAGTGGTCCCCCTTACGTTTTTTTTTTCGGGTCAAAATTTTGATTTTCTTGAAACTCTGGATTCTGATAGAGGGCCATGGGACTTTAATCTGAGTGCAAAAATGGAGGCTCTAGACCCTTCCAGAGCTGAGATATTTAGATATTTATAATGGCATACAGAGCTGAGATATTGAGATATTTACAATGGCATAAATGCTACGTGAAATCTCAATATCTCAGCTCTGGAAGGGTCTGAGCCTCCATTTTTGCACTCAGATCTAAGTCCCATGGCCCTCTATCAGAATCCAGAGTTTCAAGAAAATCAAAATTTTGACCCGAAAAAAAAACGACAGGGGTACCCCTTACGTTTTTTTTTCGAGGTCAAAATTTTGATTTTCTTGAAACTCTGGATTCTGATAGAGGGCCATGTGACTTAGATCTGAGTGCAAAAATGGAGGCTCTAGACCCTTCCAGAGCTGAGATATTTAGATATTATCATGGCATTCAGCCAGCTGTAAATATTGAGATATCTTACAATGCGCTATAAATGCTACGTGAAATCTCAATATCTCAGCTCTGGAAGGTCTAGAGCCTCCATTTTTGCACTCAGATCTAAGTCCCATGGCCCTCTATCAGAATCCAGAGTTTCAAGAAAATCAAAATTTTGACCCGAAAAAAAAACGTAAGGGGTACCACTGTCGTTTTTTCGGGTCAAAATTTAGATTTTCTTGAAACTCTGGATTCTGATAGAGGGCCATGGGACTTAGATCTGAGTGCAAAAATGGAGGCTCTAGACCCTTCCAGAGCTGAGATATTGAGATATTTATAATGGCATACATGCAGCTGAAATATCTGAAATATTTCAGATGGCATATATGCTACAATGAAATCTCAAATATCTCAGCTCTGGAAGGGTCGAGAGCCTCCATTTTTGCACTCAGATCTAAGTCCCATGGCCCTCTATCAGAATCCAGAGTTTCAAGAAAATCAAAATTTTGACCCGAAAAAAAAACGACAGTGGTACCCCTTAAGTTTTTTTTTTCGGGTCAAAATTTTGATTTTCTTGAAACTCTGGATTCTGATAGAGGGCCATGGGACTTAAATCTGAGTGCAAAAATGGAGGCTCTAGACCCTTCCAGAGCTGAGATATTGAGATATTTATAATGGCATACAGAGCTGAGATATTGAGATATTTACAATGGCATAAATGCTACGTGAAATCTCAATATCTCAGCTCTGGAAGGTGTCTGAGCCTCCATTTTTGCACTCAGATCTAAGTCACATGGCCCTCTATCAGAATCCAGAGTTTCAAGAAAATCAAAATTTTGACCCGAAAAAAAAAACGACAGTGGTACCCCTTACGTTTTTTTTTTGAGTCAAAATTTTGATTTTCTTGAAACTCTGGATTCTGATAGAGGGCCATGGGACTTAGATCTGAGTGCAAAAATGGAGGCTCTAGACCCTTCCAGAGCTGAGATATTTAGATATTTATAATGGCATACAGAGCTGAGATATTGAGATATTTACAATGGCATAAATGCTACGTGAAATCTCAATATCTCAGCTCTGAAAGGTGCTAGAGCCTCCATTTTTGCACTCAGATCTAAGTCACATGGCCCTCTATCAGAATCCAGAGTTTCAAGAAAATCAAAATTTTGACCCGAAAAAAAAACGTACAGGGGTACCACTGTCGTTTTTTTTTCGGGTAGAAATTTTGATTTTCTTGAAACTCTGGATTCTGATAGAGGGCCATGGGACTTAGATCTGAGTGCAAAAATGGAGGCTCTAGACCCTTCCAGAGCTGAGATATTGAGATTTCACGTAGCATTTATGCCATTGTAAATATCTCAATATCTCAGCTATATGCCATTATAAATATCTAAATATCTCAGCTCTGGAAGGGTCTAGAGCCTCCATTTTTGCACTCAGATCTAAGTCCCATGGCCCTCTATCAGAATCCAGAGTTTCAAGAAAATCAAAATTTTGACCCGAAAAAAAAACGACAGTGGTACCCCTTAAATTTTTTTTTTTCGGGTCAAAATTTTGATTTTCTTGAAACTCTGGATTCTGATAGAGGGCCATGTGACTTAGATCTGAGTGCAAAAATGGAGGCTCTAGACCCTTCCAGAGCTGAGATATTGAGATATTTATAATGGCATACAGAGCTGAGATATTGAGATATTTACAATGGCATAAATGCTACGTGAAATCTCAATATCTCAGCTCTGGAAGGGTCTAGAGCCTCCATTTTTGCACTCAGATCTAAGTCACATGGCCCTCTATCAGAATCCAGAGTTTCAAGAAAATCAAAATTTTGACCCAAAAAAAAAACGTAAGGGGTACCACTGTCGTTTTTTTTTTTTCGGGTCAAAAGTTTCGATTTTCTTGAAACTCTGGATTCTGATAGAGGGCCATGGGACTTAATCTAAGTGCAAAAATGGAGGCTCTAGACCCTTCCAGAGCTGAGATATTTAGATATTTATAATGGCATATCAGAGCTGAGATATTGAGATATTTACAATGGCATAAATGCTACGTGAAATCTCAATATCTCAGCTCTGGAAGGGTCTAGAGCCTCCATTTTTGCACTCAGATCTAAGTCACATGCCCCTCTATCAGAATCCAGAGTTTCAAGAAAATCAAAATTTTGACCCGAAAAAAAAAACGACAGTGGTACCCCTTACGTTTTTTTTTTCGGGTCAAAATTTTGATTTTCTTGAAACTCTGGATTCTGATAGAGGGCCATGGGACTTAGATCTGAGTGCAAAATGGAGGCTCTAGACCCTTCCAGAGCTGAGATATTTAGATATTTATAATGGCATACAGAGCTGAGATATTGAGATATTTACAATGGCATAAATGCTACGTGAAATCTCAATATCTCAGCTCTGGAAGGGTCTAGAGCCTCCATTTTTGCACTCAGATCTAAGACCAAATCACCTTTCTTCCCCATACTAATGCTCGGTTTGAACTGCAGGAGATTGTCTATATATATATATATATATATATTTTTTTAGAAATTTCCATCAGCATCACTGAAAATGTGACTTCAGAAACAGGCTTTCAAACCTACTGTCCATTCTAATGGACACACACATTAAAACTTACAATTCTACAGTCGATTTTTAACTTTAATTAATAAGTTCATTCTTTCTATTTTACATACAAACTATGAAATACTGGCAAAAATATATACAAAATGTATATACACCTTAGAAAATGTTGCTTGCTTCTGTGTTTGGAGTGAAGAGCAATGTAGATTTTTTTAATATAATTACTACATGCAGAGCTTTACTGGCATTTGATTGGATGACAAACGTCCAATCTCATGGACTGCAGGCTTTAGGTGAAATGCTCCAGAAGTTAAAAAAAGGTGGCTGACATGTGATGTCCATTGTAATGGACACAGGGTCTAAATGTTACCCTGTCACGGTCAGGTTACGTGAACTAGTTCATTCCAAACCTTACGCTACTCACTAGTCACTAGTCCAGCCAATTCAGCAAACCAAGTCCATTCTGCCTCGTAACCCACATGTAGTACTCCTGAGAAAAATCAGCAGTTTGAAAAGAGGAAATGATATGGGGGAAACCAGGCAATCAGGCTTAGGAACAGGAGACTGCATATTAAAAGCAGGATACTGGTACTCGATTAAAATCAGGATTTAATATAAATAATTCGCTGAAACTAAAAGACGCTATTTCATTTTCAACCACTATTAATATACTTGAAAAAACATCCTAGTTTAAAAATTAACTTTCATATTAATCTTCAACTAAAGATGGCAATATGGAAATAGAATATCTTTTAATGAGTTTATCCAATTCAGTTTCCCCAAGGCAAACAAACACTGGTTAATTAGATCGTTATTAAGTGTTCTTGTCAGTGCTTTAATCTTTTGAGTGCAGTGGTGTGAGATCTTAGAGCAAAAGCTGAGTTAAATGAAATGTACAAACACGGATTTATTTTTATTTTTTACTTTAGTACCATGGCCTTAACCTGAGTATCTGAGAAGGTCTATGACACCCTTCCACACCATCAAGAGATAAACCAAAACAAGGCAAAACTCTGAAACAGTTTGAACCTTACACTTGCACTTTTGAAGATATATGAAAGCTGTGATGATTTTGATCATATTTAAGCTTCAATAACCAGCAAAATAGTGCTATGACAGCCTTGTACGGTGCCCCACTGCATCACAACCTAATGTCCACTGCCATGGAACTAACTCAAACTTAGCAGTTCTCAATAAACATGTTTATTAATAATAAAGTGATCTAGCAGCATGATTTTGGATTTGTGGATCAGTTTTTGAACCATGAAACTGTGTGTGTCCGCACATGAACAAAGATCATAAATGCTAATGGAGAAGTTGGACTGTAAACTTTCTGTGGTTTATTTCTGTGGATGATCTCAACACAGGGCTCTGTAACCCACCAATCAGCAGGGCAAACCCTCCTCAATTAAACATAGAAGACAAAAACAAAAGACATCCCTTTGACAAATATAAACACACACACACACACACTTGTTCACACTCACATCTGCACAGCTGATCTTGAGGCCCTGTCCAAATGCTTGCAAGATCTTCACCCAACCTATGCATTGAAACCACCCTTTTGTTCAAAACATATGAATCATACAATTTAGAATCCTTTTCAGAATCTAGAATCTGCATTTACAAACAAACAATTAAAATTCTAGAATTAAAATCTCACAATATAGTTTTTTTAATTTAGAATCTACAATCATACTGTTTAGGGTATTTTTTCTGTATTAATAAGCTGTATTCAAATCTCACAATTTACTTATTCCGTTTAGATATCTAGAATCTGTATTTACAATGTTACAATTTAGTATCTCACAACGAACAATCTTTATAATGATTTTTTTTCTCCTTTTTTCTTGAATGTAGAATTATCTTTTGGTACACGTTGACACAAATGGTACAGATCATTTCAAGTATTTCAACAGGGTCAAGACAAGAGTGTTTATGGGAAAATAAAAAATAAAAATCACAACCGATTCCTGATTCCACATGACAACTCTCAAAACAGAGGGGTTCACTTTCACTTTCCAACCATCACGGCTGAAACGAAATGTTGGACCATTTAAAACTAAATTCAGAAATATGAAATGCATGAATATGAAATGCAATCTCTTTATGCTATCAGTCATCAGATGAACGTGGTGAGCAGCTTCCAGTGCCTCGCACAACACGGACACTAGATTGTCAGCTTCAAAATAAATCAATGATGAATTCTACACAAAAATTTAAAGTGAACGTAAACAAAGAAAGAGATCAGACTAAGTTCTTTCTCATGCATGTAAAGAGTGAGACCAAGCCCTTTTACTGTTGGATGATATGACAATGATCCATCTCTCCCGATCAACCCACGAGCTTATGGATAGCCCATGTCGGCAGAAGGGCTGGAATCCAGAGGAAGGCAACCGTTTTGGGAGAAGTTCAGGACAGTCCTGAAGCTGCGTGTCAAATTACCATAATACCTTTAATAAACAGACGGAACGAACTTCTAAAACAAACAAAACCAAACAAGTGAAAAGTGCTTGTACGTGGCACTCAAAACTGCAGAAACCCAAACAAGTTTCAACCACTGGTGTAAAAAGAAGAAGAGAAATAAAAATGTTACATGAACACTGACGATATGAAACACGTCCTAGATGATTAGTCATCACGTTCATTGATTATAGATCTATATGTGATTGATTGCAGGTAGTCCACTGACTGAGACAGATTGATAGACAGTTCAGCATGTGTCAGTAGTCAGTAGGGATAGAAGACCACTGTACGTCCATCCTGATATGCGACACTTGAAATCTCACATGCACACACATGCACCCAAACACACGACAGCCTCTCCTTCATGTGCTAGATAACCTTCACTTCTACAAGGCTTAAAAAAAATACTTAAATAAAAAAAAAAACTCCTGTGGAAAACACTGTGACTCACACATTCCAATCACACACATAAAACACGCATACATTGATGCTCTAAAAGGGAGGCGTTCTCGTAAACATAACTAAAATGTCCACTGCTCCTCGAATGAGGAGGATAAGGGCATCAAACTCAAGTTTCTTTCTCCACAAGTCTTCCTCTCCATCGTTCGTTTTTTTTACCTGCAAGGTGGAGTGATGGGGAGATTCATATACATATGCGGTTCTGTTCTTTCAGATCATTTTGAAGGCAGACCCACCAGGGTTGAGAGGAAAGCAGTCCTTTCTCTCTCACACTCTCTCTCCATCAGCATCGCTGTGAGAGTCTGTCCATCTGTCCATCCGTGTGCGATCTCAGAATATCTCGGGCAGTGTGACGTTACGGAGGAGCCACTGTTGCGAGCCGGACCCCGGTGCAGTCCTTGACGCTGGGCACCTGACTGTCATCTTCAGACGCCTTGTCCAAACACTGATTACTGTTCACGTGTATCAGACTCAGCTTCTGCAGGAGTAAAAAAAAAGGATAATAATAAATATTAAAGGGGGGGTTGATTGCGATTTCACTTTTTTCATTTTAAATAGTGTGTAATGTTGCTGTTGGTGCATGAACAGTATCTGCAAAGTCGCAGCGCTGAAAGTTCAGTGTAAGCAGAGATATCGTCTTTTAAAAATCAGGAAGTATATTGCCTACAAAAACGACTTCGATTTGGACTACAGCCGGTTTTCGACGTCACTAACCCATACATTTACATCAACCCCTTCCCTCCGGAATATGCAAAAAAGGGCATGCACATATTTCTGCGGCTCGTCAAGATGTGTTATGTTCACCCAGCTGTCAGGTCTTCCGTGTTCGGGCTTTCCACGGACGTTGTAGTACGTAAACAGTGGATACAATTTATGTTTGATTATGTTCCTGAAAATTACAATCGTAATTTAGCTCTCTGTGCTGCGCATTTTACGGAAGACAGCTTCCAGAATCTCCACGAATTCAACACCGGATTCAACAAGAAACTGTTACTAAAACATGAAGCAGTTCCAACTTTAAAACCAGAGGCAGCAGTTGTTGGGCCACAATCTGTAAGTAGGCTAAGACTTCATCATTTTAAATGTATTTGCATGTATAATTTCAGACGTAATGTTTTAGTTTTATCAAATACCGGCGCTGGCTTTAAATCCACTTAGTTATGCTATTTCGTGTCTACGACAAACACGTACAAACATTTTGGACCTGAATTTGTATATGTACTAATGTTGTAAATGTATTTTTCATGTATATATGCTTTATGGTGTTACTTTTCGATTTCGATCAAGAACGTAAACCAGTGCCATCGCTGTTTGTGTATATAGTAGCCAGTTAGTTCGATGCTATTGTGTAAAACAAACGTGTAAAAAGTAAAAAAAAAATAGGCAAATTACCATTCAGAAGCGTTTTGTAAGAACACGTGTGAGGTGAGGCTCTGCTTCATCGCCGCTTTCTGGGTCTGATTCTGGCTCATACTGATACTGTAGTATTGACACCATTATTTACATTTGACAGGAACAACACATGCAACTTTCGCCAGTAAAGGTAATGGCCGTTAAGTATCCGGACAACGTGCACTACTCAGTTTAGCCAATCACAACACACCGGCCCAAACTAACCAATCTGAGCCCATTGCCTGTTTCTGAGGGAGTGGTTTCATAGAATCAGGAAGTCAACTGGTCTTTCAAATGACAGAGGAGAACGCGGCTGACAATAAAGGTGAAATTTATGACAAATAAGACTTTTTAAAAAAGAAAAACCAAGAATACATGTTATATTGCACCCCATAAACACAATCATGCAAAGAAAAAAAGCAGTAAACCACCCCTTTAAAATAGTAAATCCACAGATTCTTCAAAAAGCTTTCCATTTATGGGGTCACAGAAACATTTTCAATATTTATTGTGTGATGTATTGGACATTGTTGTTGCCAATTCCGCTGATTTAATCTGGTTATCTGGTAACATTCGGCAGTCCAATAGCGTGCCAAAGTTACGACGTCACTCTGTAGGCCAAAAGCGGAAGTGAGTTAGCATTTTAGCATTTTGCTAAATCGCCTGAAATAAGGTCTGTGGTGAACAAAGCCTCTAAATATTTTCAAGTTTTGATCTATGACATAGAACACAGTTATAACCTGCTTGTGTTTTTTTAAACTTTATTGTGTCTGCTTATGTTTTTAAACAAACTTTATAAATGTTTAAACTTTAAATGTATAAATTTTGTATTAATTTGTAAATATTATCTTGATAGACAAAACGTGTAAAGGTCTTTGTTAAATACAGATCTCATTTTGTGCGATTTTCCAAAAGTCTATAGAAAAAATGCAGTTTTTTGATTGGAGGGAACCGCCGCTAGCTTCCGAGTTTGCCCTACAAAGTGACGTCATCACTTCGGCACTCTATTAGTAAAGTGGAAATGAAAAAAAAATTGTCACACTAGACAAAAAAAGTTCAAGTTAAGCACATAAAATGCATTGTGGGATCCTACTCTGAGTGCTGGCTTTATACGGCACATTCAGACAAATGCAGTAGGTCATCCAGGTATTTCTGTGCTCAGGATTCATAGTGTAATATAATAGTAATGATAGTAAGCAATATGCCACTCTGTGCTATACACGCACGGCTGGACAACCTGTGCGCTCCAGGGCAAAGACAAATTGTCGATGCACAGGGATTGCTTTACAGTGGAGCATGTGTGTGAGTGTGTGTAATGGGCCTTGGGTGAGCTGAGTGCTCTAGAGTTTCAGTCTAGCGGGAAGCATTAAGCTGCACAGACACAATTAGGATAGCGGTAGAACCTATAAGACGTAAGGTGTGAGGGCGCACACACACGTCGATGAGCCAGCGATGGTAATGTATGGTAATGCATGCAGGAGAGGTGCTCTTGTTGGCAAGCGTTTCCTGATCTCGCTCACTCTGAATCTCCCTTCCTTCCACTCTGTCGGTCTCTCTCTCTCTCCAGAAGAAAAACAGAACCTTTATCTGACAGTAGAAAGTCTCTGCTCAAGTTCTCTATTCTGTGCAGCCTTCCGTCTCTCCAGGCACACGGCCAGCATGGTGGGGGCTTCCAATCTGGGGCGAGGAGGAGGGGAGGAAGAGGAGGCTTTGGAGTAACAGGCATCTTTTTAAACCAACAGCAGAGGAATGCAAAAAGCAATCTTCCTCTTTCCTCCCCTCGGCTAATTCACTTTCCTCAGGCCTGAAGTGGCGATTAAGTCATATACCAAAACGAAGCGATGTATTTTTAAGATTGACTGAGTGGTGATTTGATCTAACTAAACTAGAATCCCTCAAATAGTCTTTATAAGGGAAGCCGCGGGGTGGATGTTCATGCACATACATTAAAAGAGAAGGATGAGTGGACGTCCTGCAGACAGACAGCTTTAAAGGGTTAGCTGACTGTATTTGATGTTTTATGACATATATGATGTCATCAACACCCTAAAGGTGAAAAGCAAGAGTCAAAAGCGCATATGCATCAAAAAACTGTCAAGGAATATAAGCATACATTATCTCAATGTGTGAGCACAATGGTGGTTTGGCACAATGTTTTGGTTGACAACATTGTTGGTTGTTGACTTTGTTGTTACCCAGAACTTATTAAAAAATGTTTCACCCTGATACCCAGGATGTTGAATCTTTAGAAGTTAGTCCAGGAGTGTCTACCTCTGCCACAATGGGCCAGCGGTTTGGAAAGTGGATGGATGATTTAACTATAGGTGCCATCTTCTGGCGAGATGAGGGAATTCATTAGGCATGATCCTCAGAGTGCATTATGGGTATTTATTAGCCGTTGAGTGTACATCAGTTGGGTGTACGTTAAACATGTTATTGTGGAGAATTATAGGATTGAATGAGTGCTAGAGCTGCATGATTCTGGATTTATTGAGAATCATGATTTTTTTGTTTCAAATAGAGATCAAGATTCTGAACAGACAACCAGAATAAAATAACATGTAATGGTGTCCTTTTTAATGGTACAGGGGTGATTTTGGACACAGCCAAGGCCTTCAGGATCACTAGAAACTTCCAGGAGCTAAACTCTGTAGGAAATTGGCCCTGCAGGAAGTAGGACTGAACCCTGGCCTGCTCTAATTATAGTTAGAGTACAGCTATACAAAGGTATTGGGGATAGAACATTTAGAGGTAGCCAATCCTGCTTGTGGAGAGCCTGCAGAGTTTAGCTCCAATCCTAATCAAACACACCTAAACCAGCTGATCAATGTCTTCAGATTTACTCAGAAAATACCAGGAAACATCTGCCTTACAAGGACATGACATGAGTTAAGACAAGGTTAGTAAGCAATTCTAGTCTCATGTTAATGCTTACAATGTTTAAGTATTGTGGCTATACATTCAAAATGTTCATTTTAAGATTTATACAATGCCTTTCCCCATTGGACAGTAAGAGCATTACTGTAAATGTGAATTTAACGATCTGCAGCCCATACTGTATATACCTGGGTTCATGCACATTTCATCAATACATTTCCATGACTTTTGAGGCAAATATTCATGACCTAACTTTCCATTAAATATCTGTGTATACATGTAATACAAATCCACGTTCAAATTTCAAAACTAATTAATGGCAAGTTATGTGGCTTAATACAAAAAAAAACATTTATTTGAATAATGCTGACACACCAGTAAGATGCTTAGATAAAATACTGTGTCCTTAACTGTCACCGTCCCAGTACCAGGACGCCTGAATTTACTTTACTATATTTCTATTAAATCCTAATCTAATTATGACAAATTTATGATCAAAACCTTTTCTAATCTTGACAAAACACATATTGTTACATATTGTTTGTTATGGCAGAATGTATACAACTAAATTCAATGGAATTCAATGGCACCCGGTGGCTATTTTTGGTACTACGCCTAAACAAAATCTCATGGGAACTTCAGTTTTTGTGATATCAACTTCAAATTTGGAACATAACTTGGTTAGATTTAGGGCTTTGATTTTATAGTAATTTTAGAGTAAAATATATTTAGTAAAATTTATATTTTATTGTTAATTATTAATTATATTTAACATATTTTTTTATATATTTAATATAATATATAATTTATACATTTTTATTTATTTGAATAAAGCTGACACACCAGTAAGATGCTTAGATTAAATACTGTCTGAATCTGACCCATTTTTTTTGTTTATGCGGCTATTTAAGATTGTGTTTGACTGTAGGTACATTTCACTGCATGCCATAAGAAGCGCAATTATGTGATTTGAACTTGTAAAAAGTGTTGCCCTAACATTAACATTACAAAACAACATTCGCCTAACGTTCCACTCCAAAGGTCCCCTGCCGTTAAATTCCAACATTCCCTCTAACGTTCTCTTAAAGTTATATGGTAACGTTCCCTACCGTTACAATCTAACCAGGGTTCATCCAGAATTTCTACGTATAAATTTATGACTTTTGAGGCAAATATTCATGACCTAACATTACACTAAATGTCTGTGTATACGTGTCCAGGTTTTTCATGACTCTGATACACTTACCAAAGGGTCATATTCCCAGAGCTGGTTGCCTTTCAAGTGATGGCACTTGAGCATCATAACCGGGCCATTGAGTTTGGACACATCCAAACAGAGGTCGTCAGTTTGGATCTCTTTATTGGCTGTGTACGAAAAAACCTGAGCAGGTGGAAAAGGTCACAATACATCAGTGTCAAACCAATTGCAAAGATCAATACCATTACTCTAAATATCTGTTGAAAGAGATGAGGAGCTGACCTGGTTGCCGCCCATGCCGTGGCAGTTGAAAATGCCCACTTTCTCATTCTCTTTCCTGGCCATGTTATCCAGACACTGGTTAGTCTCCACATTACGGATCTGCAATTGGACAGATCACACGAATATATTTAGACACACTCAAGCAGCTCTCCTGCATGAATTAACAGTCACGTCTCTGTCTGAGTGAGAAACATGGTTAATTACCCAAAGCTTATCGCACACCAGGTGGGGGTGGGGGAGTATTGACGAACAGAGGCAACTGTGCCAATCAAACACACAAACACGCACATAAATGTGTACTTGATGAAAGACAGCAAATGAAGGGAAAAACAGCTCACTGCTTTCATCCAAAACACAAACGTCAGAGATCAGTGGGGCTTAAACCATGACAAACTTATTTAACAGCTTCACTGGCAGCATGCAATTATATTTAGCCAATGTTTCATGTAAACACT
Source organism: Hybognathus amarus (assembly GCA_030378365.1). Classification (NCBI taxonomy): domain Eukaryota; kingdom Metazoa; phylum Chordata; class Actinopteri; order Cypriniformes; family Leuciscidae; genus Hybognathus; species Hybognathus amarus. The sequence goes on from JAQIUQ010007771.1 coordinate 14,753, forward strand.
GATTTGATACTTGGCTGTTTTATTTTATGAAAGAAAAAATCCAGTAGTTTTTTTTTAACAAAATGAGGTTAAATTACTGGAATGCACAGCCCCTCATAGGGCTAGGTATCGTCATACGCTTTCAAAGTAGTAACAAAAATAGGCATAGACAGGGCTGTCGGTGCTATGGAAAAACGTCATTCTTTGCAATGAATAAACTTACCACAGTAGCATAAGTGTGATACAGTTTTGCATGTGTGTAAAACAGAGCTGCGTGTTTGTGTGAAGCGAGCACTTGTTGTGTGCTTGTTTGCATGTGTGAGGTTAATCCAGGGCTGCAAATTAACCAAAATTAAACTGAAAATGCAGTTTGGTGTGATTATAAAATCACAAGTTTTTTTGTTTCGTCCGTTTTTTTCCGTTAAGCAACACCGCCAAACATCTCTAAACTTGCAATGAGAAGCTTAAACATGTTGTGTAAACTCATTTCAAGAATATTTTAATGACCACAGCCTAGCTAAAACAAATAACCAGGCATATAGAGAGGATCATTTTTGCTAAATATATGTACTATATTAAATATTATAACTTTACTCATATAATAAAAAATTATAACGTTATTATAAAAAAGCATTTTATTTTATTTGTTAATTTTAACCTTTAATAATAATACCAAATCCCTGTAGTTCAGAACAGGGAACTCAATTCATAACAGTGACAAAGACACTGACAGGTTATGATATAGTTTATGTCAAGACATCATAACTGCATGTCATATTTGCATTCAAAATGTCATTATTGAGCGAAAGACACTAAATGACAGACAGTTGTCATAAACATGCATTAACCATTCTTCATATTCAATGTGTCATGTCATGGTTATGAAGGTGTCATGTCATGAAGGTGTCTTATGCACACCCCTTCAAGTAACGTGTTACAGAGATTTTTCCGGAACATTTAGCTTTATGAGGTAGCCTACCTTATATTTATCCAAATTAATTGATGTAAACATTGTTACATGTTGTCACTAAACTTAATGAAATTCTGTTTGGTCAGCAAATGTTTTGAGAATCACACTTATTGTGGTGCTTTTTTTACAGTCCTTTCTATAAATGTATAGGCTGCCTGCTGAACATGGGTTTGAGCTGTTATATTTCTGAACTCTAAAAGTTCAGAATAATGCATTTAACTTTAAAATGCAGAAAACCTTTCTTGCCCCTGGATCTAGAAAAACTGAGGTTCACCCCTCATTAGGGCTGTCACTTTAGAGAATTTGGATATCAAATATCAAGCAATGTATTTGAATATCTACTTTTTTATCTGAAGGTGCATCTTTTACAGTTGTTCAAACAACTGTAGTGAAGGGTGTACGTTTTTACCTTTTACAGTTCAAATGTATTACTTTGATGATGTCTTAATGTTCTTCCTGGACAAGGACAGTTTATCTTACATACATTTTCAATGGAGGGACAGAAAGCTCTTGGACTAAATCTAAAATAACTGTGTTCTGAAGATGAACGGAGGTCTTACGGGCTTAGGGACGACATGAGGGTGAGTCATTAATGACATAATTAAAATTTTTTGGGTGGACTAACCCTTTCATGATTTCTCCATGGCGAACATGCACTCCTCTAAACTGTAGTTTGTAGCTGCTCATTTCCCCCAGAATATCATGAATAACACCAACCCTTTAGAAAACGTAATTCCTTCGTGGATCCTGCTTTCTCCATGTTTCTTTGACTAATCTCAGTGTCTCAGTCTCACACACACTTAACCATGTTCGACACATTTAACTGGGAGTGGGGCAGTCCACACAGTTTTATCCATTGTAGGCACCGCTCACGTTGTGTTTTCGGCTTTGGAAACGGAAAGAACAAAACTCCTCCAGACAAGATTCAATGTTTGTTTGACCTGCTCACATACAGTAGTAACAGTTTCTATGATGTGTGATTGGACAATGGATGTTTTGGGGGAGGGGCCGGCAAAAGGTCAATTGTGTGGCCTGTGCTACAAAACCTTCAACCTCTGTAGCACCAATGCTATGTGCAAAAAAGGTTAATATACAGCCCTGGGCATAGCGTAAAAGCTCAATATGGGGATTTAAGAATCAATACTGAGATCGTTCAAATGAAACATGCAAATTATCGTAAAATCTATATTTTTACCCAGCCCTGACCTCTCATGCTTTCTGCTTTATCTTATTGTCCCAGCTCCTAAACCTTATTTTCACACACCACTTTTCAAAAGTAACAAAGATTTGTTTTAATTAAGAAATTAATACATTTCCTCACAGCAAGGATGCTTTAAAGTGATCAGACACTTTTACATTGTTACCAAAAAAATTATATTTCAAATAAATGCTGTTCTTTTGATAGGTTTATTCATCGAAGATTGCTGGAAAATAATGTATAATCAGGATTTCAACAAACAAATAAGGCAGCACAACTGTTTTCAACATGAATAATAAGAAATGTTTCTTGAGCAACGTAGAATGATTTCTGAAGGATCATGTGATACTGAAGACTGGAGTAATGATGCTGAAAATTAAGCTTTGCCATCACAGGACTAAATTAAATGTGTTAATTATATTTAAATAGAAAACACTTATTTTAAATAGCAATACAAATATTTGCAAATATTAAAAAATGCAGCCTTGGTGAGCATAATTAAAAAAAAAAACCTTTAGGATTCCAGACTTTTGAACGGTAGTGTATTGCTGTACGTTTGGGCATACGTAACTGGCAAGATGTGGATCATCGCTGTGATGTCATATCCTTCATATGAAGAGTTCCATTTGAAATTTTCTTCTAAAATGATCATTTTTATCAAGCTTGTATATTTAAGTTCAGTAATTACACTTAAATGGCAATGAAGATTACCTATTAATTGTCATTTAAGTGAAATTACTGAACTTAAATATACAAGCTTGATAAAAATGGTCATTTTAGAAGAAAATTTCAAATGGCATTTAGAGGCATATATATATTTCATATATAATATCCGTGTCCTGCCCTACACTTCACAACGTCACCATCAACGGCAGGAGAGACAAGGATGGGCTAAAAGTGAATGAACCGTGGACAGCACGGAAGATAGAGCCTTAACCAGTCAGGAGAACAGACAGACTCCGTTCTCAGCGAGTTTCAGACATCAGAGATGACATGTATGTTTTATTCATAAGAATGTCTGATAAAGAGAGGCAGCGATGGACAGATGGAACGAAAGGGTGAGAGACGGAATAGGAAACAAGACGATGACAGGGAGAGCAGACTCAGAGAGAATAAATGCCTCTCATTTGATTTCCTGAACAACAATCAATTCCTGTGACCCGAGAAAAGAGTGTCCCTCGCTAATTCACACCTGCACTTCAACACACACACATAGAAATGTGTTTATCGCACTCTGCCATGCTTTCACTTCTTTGCTATCAGAATGTGTTTGTCTGTGTGTGTGTGTGTGTGTGTGTGTGTGTGTGTGTGTGTGTGTGTGTGTGTGTGTGTGTGTGTGTGAGAGAGAGAGAGAGGAGAGAGACACAGACCTCTCCTAACGAGTAGTAGTGGCGCGGTATCTGGGAGTCGGGGTAGACATTTTCAAGGTACCAGGAGAACGGCTTACACTGCAGTCTCTGTCTCAGGGATGCTCTGACAGAGATGTCTCCATAATCCACTTTAGTCACACCTGCAACAAAGAAGCACACACAGAATGTAAACACAGAAGCTACACATTTAGTTTTTCTACATGATTCTAGTGTGTTTTTGAGTGCTAAGGTGGTTTTTAGCATATTTTGCTCTGGATTGCTATGGCTTCTCAAGGTGGTTTGTAGGATGTTTGGTTCAGATCTCTCCTTCAATTAAACCGTTCTATTGTTCCCCAGACAAAAGCCTGACCATGATCGCTTCAAAAATTTATAGCTGACCTCTCCTTCACAAGCGGCATTGAGGAATCATTCCTGCCTGTAGCATAAACAATAAAGAACGAGATACATGCTGAACTTTGATACTTTTTGTTAGGGTTTTGTTCAAACACTTGCCTTGCAGCACTAATAATCCGGAGAGAGTCTACAGAGGCATTCGAATATCAGGAGGGAAAGAATAACACAATACGCACACAGTCACAAAGATAGCTCTGAGCTGCACTGGACACTATTGACAGTGACATTAATATCTATTATCCAACGTCTCCTTCTGAGTCAATATGGCTCGAGTGCCCAAGAGCGCTGATAACACACACACACACACACCACATTAAAGAGAAAGACACAGAGATAGAGAATAGAATGTCATAGAAAGAGACCGAGACAGGGAATGGCAGAGAGCGTGACTGAGAGAAGAGATAAGGAAACATTATTTAAAAAAACTGCAATATTGTGTCTTACTTCGGGGCTGGACGATATGATAATATTATCGATTATATATATATATATATATATATATATATATATATATATATATATATATATATATATATATATATATATATATATATATATATATATATATATATATATATATTGGGCTGTCAGTTTAACGCGTTATTAACGCCGTTAACGCAAACCCATTTAACGGCGTTCATTTTTTTATTAGCGCGATTAACTGTCTTTTTGTCACATGCTTTTGCAACAGGACGCGGCATGCGTCCTGATCCATTTCGCCGTCTCGCGCTCGTCATCCACTCAAAGCCGAAGACGTGTGTTTGTGGCATGCCTGTTGTTTTGTTTCCGATCTAGCTAGATCCGCTTGCTCTTTGGTCGGAAGCAACAAAACGTCCTGGCGCGGCGCAAGCCATTGAAATGAATGGGTTTCAGAGCGCAGCGCGAGGATGTTTTGTGCCGCACACACTCGTTTGGGCTTGCGAGCCGGCCAAATGGTAACGTTACCGTTTTGAGTGGATGACAGAGGCGAGACACCGAAATGGATGCCCTAAGATTCTGAATTGGAAAGTTTACTTTTAAAAAGTTGCCAAACTGTCCCATTGACAAGACCAAGTGATCTGTGTGTTTTGTCGTTGTGAACTGAGCTATCATTGATCATCGCAGCACGTCCAGCTGATGCGAATTCTCCCACCCCCTCGTCAATATTAGGACCTGTCAGTATTTTTTTCACCCTTTTATTGGTAGACAGTGTTACATTGTGTAGAGAGATTATTTATATAGTGTGAAATTTAACACTATTCCAATGTTATTTTCAATAATAATAATAAAAAAAACATTTGCACTAAACAAGCCAATCCACTTTTCCATGTTGATAAGAGCATTAAAATAGAAAAAAATAATGTAACAAAAAGAAATCAAAAGATATATAGAATAGATAAAAATGTGCAATTAATCAGAGTTAACTATGACATTAATGCGATTAATCACGATTAAATATTTTAATCGTTTGACAGCACTAATATATATATATATATATATATATATATATATATATATATATATCACTACCGGTCAAAAGTTTAAGATAAAAAATACACCATTTTTTTGATAAAAAATACACAAAAAACACAGTAATATTGTGAAATATTATGACAATTTAAAATGACCTTTTTATGTTAATATATATTAAAATATAATTTATTCCTCTGAAAAAAAGCTGAATTTTCAGCATCATTACTCCAGTCTTCAGTGTCACATGATCCTTCACAAATCACTCTAATATGATGATTTTATGCTCCAAAAACATGTATGATTATTATCCATGTTGAAAACAGTTTTTACATTTTTATTTCAGGATTCTTTGATGAATAGAAAGTTCAAAGAACAGCATTTATTTAATTAGAATCTTTTCTAACATTATAAATGTCTTTACTGTAACTTTTGATCAATGTAACTCATCCTTGATGAATAGAAGTATTGATTTCTTATTTATTTCCCCCAAAAATAAAATACAAATTCTTACTGACCCCAAACTTTTTAAAGGGTAGTGTTTAATGTAACAAAAGCTTTCCATTTCAGATAAAAGCTGTTCTTTTGAACTTTCTATTCATCAAAGAATCCTGAAATAAAAATGTAAAAAACTGTTTTCAACATGGATAATAATCATACATGTTTTTGGAGCATAAAATCATTCATATTAGAGTGATTTGTGAAGGATCATGTGACACTGAAGACTGGAGTAATGATGCTGAAAATTCAGCTTTTTTTCAGAGGAATAAATTACATTTTAACATATATATATTAGCATAAAAAAGTCATTTAAAATTGTCATAATATTTCACAATATTACTGTGTTTTATAAAAAAAATTGCAGCCTTGGTGAGCAGAAGAGACTTATTTTAAAAACATAAAAAAATCTTACCGATCTTAAACTTTTGACCGGTAGTGTGTATATGTATATATATATATATATATATATATATATATATATATATATATATATATATATAAATATATATATATATATATATATATATTTTAGTGCTGTCAAACGATTAAAATATTTAATCGCGATTAATCACAATTAATTGCACATTTTTATCTATTCTAAATGTCTCTTGATTTCTTTTTGTCTTTTTCTAATTTTAATGCTCTTATCTTCATGTAAAAGTGGGTTGGCTTGCTTTGTGCAAAAGTTTTTCATTGAATATAATATTGGCATATACTGTGTTCAAATTCACACTAAAATTCTCACTTGGAGCAAATAATCTCTCACACAATGTAACACTGTCCAACAATAAATTGGGTGAAAGAAATACTGACGAGGATATTGACGGAGAGGGCGGAGATTCGCATCAGCTGTGTGTGTGTGCGTTCGTCATCTACTCAAAACATAACGTTAACCGACTATTTGGCCGGCTCACAGACCCGAACGAGTGTGTGTGGCGTGCCTGTTGTTTTGTTTACGGTCTAGCTAGATCCGCTTGCGCTTTCAGTCGACGAAGCAACAGAAACGACTTCGCGCGGCACAAGCCATTGAAACAAATATGTTTCATCATGCAGCGTGCGCATGACGCATCCTCTGCAAAAGTATGTGAAAGAAAACGACCAAGTTTACTAGGCCAAAAAGACCGGTACTCGCGTTACAATGGGTTTGTTAAAAAAATTAACACCGTTACAATGGGTTTGCGTTAAACGCCGCTAATAACACGTTTAACTGACAGACCTAAAATATAAATATATATATCGACAATATCTCGCTAGTGCCCCAATGCCGATTTATAAGGGAAAAAATGACAAAAAATACATTTCACATGGCCACCGTAGTTCCCATACACATCTTTATTTTTGAAGCATCTTGTGTTTATGGATGCAGATGTGTAGCATGTAATGTGACTGACCAGGTGAGATGATGTAGAAGAAGTTCTTGAACTCATCCATCCAGACCTCTGCCAGCCGTCTGTTATTCTTGTTGATGATTTGCCCAGTTCCACCAGGGAACGTGTATGGCGTCGCCTTACGAAACACGTGACCGACGTGAGAACATGTGACAATCTCAAGCGTCCCCCCGCACTGCCAAATCTGATCAACACAGATACATATTAGTCCTCAGAGCATGAGCAAATCATCAATAACAGCAGAACAGCATACTATATGCAAAAGTGGAATTGTGGGTAGGATTACGATGGTGGTTGAATGATTTAATCTCGGAGGTGAGATTTACCCTGAAGGAGATCTCCAAGTTCTCTCCCCCCAGATGTCCATCCCTGCATCATATGTGCCAATCTCCTGGAAATAATCTCTGTCTATGGAGAAGAGACCACCTGCCATGGTGGGGGTCCTGATAGAAAATGCATAACAAAAACACACACACAAGTGTATAATTCTGTGATGCAAAAACAGACCCTTCAGGGGAATGATCATATCTTATAAAAGCAGCTCTTCCTCTCCAGTTCAATCCGTCACAAACAAGCATGCTGCGTGTCACTCAGAGGAACGAGATCTTCAATAGAAATGACATGTTTGCATGTGCCTATTTTGGCAACAGCATATCCTTCTTTAAATATCTTTCACTCTTGTTTGTCCATTACCCTCAGCAGGCAAACTCTGTTCTTCCTGTTTTCCTTCCATCTATCCCCTGCAGCTTGTCTCATTTACAGTCATGTTTTCCTCAAGTAAGGACCTGTTTTTGTTATGCTCTCAAGTTGTTTTCAAGCTCAGAAAACCAAGCACTGAGGTAAAAGAAGATGAAACAAACTGAAGCGTCAGAAACACAGGATCTCTAAAGAAATCAGGCCGCAGAAAGCTAAGAGCTACTACTCTGTTCCTGTAGTTATAAGGTGAGCAAGTAAACACTCTCGTCTTGGCAAAGTGCTGGTGTGGATTAAAACTCCCTCATCTGTGTGTTAACTCTAGTGCTTAGCTGCAGGGCTGGAGAAACACTTTAATATTCAGCAGCATTAAGTTGCATGTAAAATACCTTTTTGGAAAGTAAAAAATAAATGTTGAATTTACATTTAAAAGGACTTTACATATATGTGACATCTAAATCACTTCTCACTTATTATATTTATATGTCATATATTTTATTGTCCGTTAAAAAAATGGGAAAAGGTTTCTAAAAGGATCATAAATTACGCCTCTAAAAATAAGCTGTTTGAAATGGAATACTAATGTGTAAAACAATTGTGAAAAAAAATGTCACATGGCCACACTGCGTATTAGAAAAAAAGGTCAAACGACCTCATTCACTAATAATTGTGTGGAATATTTCATATTTGTTTATTAGGAGAACTTCAAATTAGGAGATTTCATGCAAAGATTAGTACATATGCATGCTTAGTGAATGACGCCCATTTTCTCAGAAAAATGCAGATTAGCTTACTTTGTATGTTTCATTTTGTGTAAAAATGTCTTTACTTTTGGCTGCCTGCTGAAATAGTTAATTAAATTTACTTCTGTTCATTTGTTACACTGGAAATATTACACACACAATATACCCATGTACTGTATTCTCTGTATTGTAAAGGTCTCTGGAGTAATTCTAGATTTATAATTAGTCAATCACAGCATTCAGCAGTCAAATATTTCACAATAATGTCTGTTACCCATGGAAACACTTTACAACTGAATATATGAATGTTTCTCATAAAATATTCTGTCATGTAATCTCAAGTGTAAGTCTAAACCTCTCACTCGAGGAAAATATTATAATGATTTTAATTTTGGTCTGTTCATCTCACAAACTTACACTACCGTTCAAAGGTCAATAATATCTCATATGCTGTATTTATTTAACCTAAAATACAGTAAATAATATTTTGAATATTTTGAATATATATTTTATTTTTGTTATCAATTTCCAAAACAGTTGTGCTGCTTAATATTTTTGTTAAAGCCATGAAACATACTTTTTAGCCTTCTTTGATGAACAGAAGGTTCAAAAGAACAGAATTTAGTCGTAAACTAATTAAATAATAAGCAAAAAAAGTAGATCCAAAATCGTTTTGGAATCGAGGATCGTGACTCCAAGAATCGTAATTGATCGGATTGCAGTGGCGGGCCGTGCATTTCACACCTAGGCCTTCTGTCCTACCTGAATTAATAACTTTTAATAGTGTATCAGCGCAAAGCCTCTCTATAATTGTTTTTATTTTGCAACCGCAGTTATTGGAATAATGGGGTGAGTTCGGGAAAGGACCGGTAGGGAAACGAAGCGCGCGTCGGCTGGTGCGTTTGTACAGTGGTTCTTGCGTTACGAATCTGATTATAAGTTCAGAAACGGAGCCTCCCTTATCTTGTCGTTCAAGGGCTACAATAGTCCCTTTTCAGACGTTACAATAGTATGAATGTTTGAAAAAAAATTAAGTTTCGATCATAAATTTATAAGAAAAATTAAGAAGAAAATCATATTCACCATGGGGAAAAAAAGCATTAACTGACCAAAACTACAGATTATTCTTTACACAAAATCCATCCTTATTTCTTTCCTCAAGAAGACTTCAGTTACTGTTGTACAGGTTCTAACTGCGTTTCAGTTCCAACAATGTTGTGTCTGTCTCGTCATATTTCTAGCATAAGTTTTAATTCGCTTTATGGCTGAGAGTGCCTGTCGACAGAAGCACACAGTCACCGCAAAACATGACGATGTGTACAGCTGCCCCATGCTCTCACACAGAGTTTTGAACAAAATCAACGAGATCAGCGGGACTTTTGCCTTCAAAATCATTCGTTTCATAACTTACATTAGTCAGTTCTGTTTTTACCCGGAGAGATTGAATAGAGTTCCGTTATTCTGTGTTTAGCTCAGCCTGAATAAGGGATTTATTTCTGCTGGAGGTCGAGCAGGGAAAGAAACATAAATTTTTGGGTTGAAAAACGATTACATCTACAGGAATATATATTTAGTTTACGCAGTTCGCAACAGATGCGGATACCACCACTAAAAGTACGCGGTCTGTACGCGCATCCAATCAAAGAACGAGAAAATACATACGTTATTATATGCCAGCTAGATGGCCCTGCTGCAGTCTAAGCGAAATCTGATTGGCTGATAAAATCTGACAGATTATCTGATTGGTTAAAAAATTGCCATTCATTTATACTACAGGCGCACGCACCGTCGATTCTGAAGGCCTCCAGGCAGATTTATTTACCCGGCAACGCATGATGGCTGAAATATGATTGGATACAAGCTCCAACATAAATACATACTACTGAAAGCAGCGCAACCAAGAGAAAAGCTATGAAATTTAGAGAACTATTTGGAATAATTTAATGCTAATTCATGGAAAAAAATATTAAAGTGCAAGTCAGTGATTCTGATAGTGTTTAGGCCAGCAGAGAAGGCCTTGCTGGCCCTGACAGCCCACCACTCCGACGGATTGTGAGGTTCCTAAGAATCCCACCCCTAATAAGTAGACTACTTTTATGCAGCTTTTGTGTGTTTGTCCTTATTTTCCTATTGCGTTTCATGGGGAAAATAAAAGCACAGAGGTCTGGAATGACATCAGGGTGAGTAAATAATGACAGAACTTGTCAACAATCCCTAGTAAGGTAGGTCATTCTACAATGGACATACACCATCCTATTCAATCTTGATCTGACTGCATAACAAATATTTTGTGTGTTACCTGACAGGCAGTGTTCTGTCTCCTTTCCTGCGATCCATCTCTCTCTGTGGAACCGGATACCAGCGGAAGTTCAGTTTCCAGTTGAACCCACCGTATGTCATATCAGACCCTGCCATGTACTCAAATGTGTCATCACTGATCACGTCAATGATGGGACACACGACGGTTTTCCTATGAAACACAAACATAAAAGAGATGTGCACTTTCAGAGCTTTCACAAAGACAACCTCAACTGCCAGAATAAATGAGTTTTGTCTGCCACAGAATGCCCTTTTTATTTTGAATTCAGCAGGCACACGACAGACACACCTCTCTTTACTCAAACAGATGCAGACACAAATCAGAGGGGACGTCTCGCTAAACTTGTGTCATCAATCAGCACCAAGCAGCCCGCTGTGATGCTAACCCAGGCAATGAGGATGGATAACACACACACACACACACACTTTCCTCTCCTAAATTCAGCAGACTGAAGCTTCATCAGCTAATGATGCCGCCCGAGGCAACACAACACAGAGAATCAGCATGTGTATCTTTAGAAGAGAGGAGATATTCCCTGCACATAAATCCTCAAAGAATCAAATTCTGATAAATGTGAGTTCATGTTTCTATACCCTACAAGTTCTCCATTTCAAGCACAAATGCAGCCTGAGGTGAAACCAAACTACAAAACTGTAATAATAAAGCACAGGGAAAAAACGAAACTCTGAGAGCTATTGATCGCTCAGCTCTCTGCAAGCCAACATGCTAAAAGGGCGGAAAAGAAAGTGTGAAAATGACTGGTTTGTTTTTATGTTCCACCACAAATTGCAGAAATTAAATAAAAGGCATGTGCTTATGGGTGTAACTTTTTTTGTGTTTGTGACCACATATACTGTATGTGTAAGATATCAATCGACTAGTGGAATGCTATTCCCAACCAATGAAACAAAATCTGATGAAACAAACCAATGAAACTAAATATATATTTATATACAAACACATAAATATTGTATATATGTATTGATTTTCAAGCAAGTATATACTTTAAAGTATGGCAAATCAGAAGTAGTAGTGCTTACTTGTCAAGTCTGATGCGAGCGAGGAGAGGCTCAAGCCAGCCGGTGGTGCACTCACAGTGGGCATCCAGGAAGGTAATCACCTGACCCGTGGAGATGGACGCCCTTCAACCGAGCGCGAATCAGGCCCGAGCGCTGCTCCATCCGTACCACCCTGACCGGCACCTCCAACTTTCGCACATACTGCTCCAACTGCCGCTTCAGAAAGTCTACATGCACACAAGAGGTAATTACACACTGGCTTCCCATAAACAAGAATTATATATAGGTAACTTGGGGAGGATGTGACTTAGCACACATTCAAAATGAAAATTTCCTTATACTATTCATCAGTGGATGCAAAGAGAAAATGCTCTAAAAATGACATCTTCCACATACACCGAATGCATGTTTTAGCCAGGGTCTAAGGCACAATCTGAAAAGTTGGGTGAGGCACATTATTAATCTTGTCTAGCTCATGAATATTAATTACAGTAGGTCAGGCAATATTCGTAACCGATTTGCTGATTACCTCTAACCAACTCCGTGATCATTTGTAAGACTGAAAATGCCTCCAGTGGACTGAGGCTTTTTTTTTTGCCCTTAAATTCGTCTTTTTCCATGGCTGTCTACAACTTTTATTCCACACTATGGATAAACAAAGAAAAGCACTTGAAATATTATGATACTGGCCAAAAACGTGTGAGGGGGCTTAATCTTGATCTTGATGATGGATAGGAAACCTTTCATTAACAATTTCCCCCAGTTCAATCATTAATCAAGTATTGCTCTACATCAGCATCCGCAGGAGGCTCTCGGCTCATGTGGATCTGCATCCGCGGCTGCAGCAGCCATCTTAAAATACTGATCTTCCAGATACTGTTGTGGGATATCAGTGCTTTCCGTTTCGATTAAATCATCTAAGCCACTGAATGGCTTGATTTGTGTTCAGACACAAAGATCAGACTGAAAATGTGAAACAATAAAGAAGCAGCCTGTGAAACATCAACATTCATTTAGTTATATTTACTAATATTATTTACTACTTATACTTATATTTACTTATAACATACTTAAGGAAATTTGTATTTGTACTTTTTTGTTGATATATTTAATTTTTTTATTATTATTATTATTATTATTAGTTTCTGGTCCTCTCAATCTCGATTTCGTGTTAACTCCTACGGTGGCCAATGTAGTCCAAGATTAACATGGCTTCCAGTTCGACCTCGTCCATGAGTGTTAACTCAAACGTAAACGCGAAAGGCGAAGCTTGAATTAATGGGTATGTCCCTCTTTGGCTAATGTACTTTCAAGATGGAGGGGCAACATGGCGGACCGACATTAGAACCCCTTACCCGTATGTATTTTCAATGGCATATTATACACTCACGAGAATACTTTATTACGTGAACGAAGTAAATATAGATTAATGAGCACATATATTTTTGAAAGAACTAAGTGTTTTAGCTAAGAATAAACTAAAAGAGTTACACAGTGTAGCTTTAACATAATAAATGTTTGTAATATATTAAATTAATGAAAGATGAAACTTTAAATCTAGAATTTATGTTCTGTATTCCAGAATTGTATGTTCTTCAATTAAAACAAACAAGTTAAATTGAGTTTTTAACTTTATTCATATTGGGTATATATTCATAATTTATTTTAATATTTTATTCATTTAAATACTTTATTTCATCCTGCAGCCCCCTTGGAAATTTCCTGAGGGCCTCTGGTTGAGAACCACTACTGTAAGTGATTATTTTAAGGGACAGTTCAACAAAAATATGTTTATGTTTTCGTCAGTGGATCACAAAATTTAGCAGAATGTCAATGATGCTCATTTACAACCAATGAACGTGAAACGAAAAACAGCCCCAGTACCCACTAACCTACATTTCATGGAAAAAGACAAATGCAAGGACATATGACATACATTTTCCTAAGAAAAATATCTACTTTAAACAAAAAAATTAAATATGCTGGTTTTGAACAACATGGGGTGAGTAGATGATTGAATTTTAGTGAGACATTCCTTTAACAAAAGCAACAAATAAAATCTGTACACTGGTCCAAATCTGTCCCAAAAAAATCTATATATGTCAAACACTCCCACAGATCCAATAATAGGCCTTTAGAAAATCTGACAGGAGGACATGTCAGTGCACTGCAGTCTTACAGAGGGTTTATCTGCTCTCTCATGCTTTATTTGAGATGTGATCTGTGGAACAGAACAGAATGCTCTGAACTACAAAGAGAGCAGGAGCAGCAACAACATAAGTTCATCCATCCTTCATTATTTCCACTTAAAAGAGCAAATACACTGTAAAAAAATATTGTTGGTTTAACTTAAAAAATTAAGTAACCTGGTTGCCTTAAAATGTTAAGTTGATTGAACTGATTGAAAAAGTTTGTTGATACAATGAAGGAGATTGATTTAATCATCAGAAACTCCAAATAATAAGTTATAAGTTAACTTATTATTATATAATAAGTTAAGTAACTAAATAAATTATTTAAATTGATTTGACAAAAGAAAAAATGTTGTGATAACAAATCTTGAAAAAGTTTTTTTTTACAGTGAAAGGCTTTGCAAACTCCATTAGATATTGTTTAAAACAAGTCAAGTAGATGCACCAATCAAATGAACACTCGTCACTCTCTGCAGACACGTGAGCAAATCTATGCGCACACGTAAATCAATATCCTGCCGTATTCCTCTAGTCGTTTAAGTGGAAATAAAGAGGAGGAAGAGAGAGTGGGCGGAAAGAGAGAGGAGGAGAACAAGAGAGGACATTATTAGAGGACAAAATTGAGCGGCAGGCAGGAAGATGAGAGAAAGAATTTGGGTCTTTATCTCTCCACAGGAGCGGCAGATTAGCACAGATGAGGGAGGAGGGCGGCTGGCAGCTATTCTTATGCAGGATGTGACCTGCGCAGTCAATCTATTACCGAATGAACTAGTGCATGTGTGTGTGTGTGCGTGACAGAGCGAGAAAAGAAGACATTGATGTGTCTTTTTTGCATCTGTCAAAATGTCACAGTGGTTAGACAGGAGTGTGTGTGTGTGTGTACACACCATGGGCCTCAATGATGCTTCAAAGCACTCCTGGATAAGGAAGACTCTGTCAATGTCTCTACAGTCTCTTTTGCCCACAGACTGAATTCTGATGTCATTACAGTTATTCCAGCTGCATATTTTCTCTCATGGTGGGCACTTTCCATTGACTTTTATACTGAGGTAATGATGTTTTCGATCCCTACCTCTGATCCAAAAAGATTAGTTCACCCCACAATGAACGTTCCGTCACCATTTATTCACCCTCATGTTGTTCCAAACCTCAATAACTTACTTCTGTGAAACTAAAGAAAATATTTTGATAAATGTCTCTACGTTTTTAGTCAATACAGTGAAAAGGAGCAAATTTTCTGTGAAATTTCACATACTTAATGTCGAATGTCCATTATCAACAGTGTAGCAATGTATGAAGCAACAGCTCAAGCAAAAGTCACTTTGTGTTGGTCAACTTAATTTGAACCCATTGCGGAAATGTTTTTGTCAATTAGGTCAGTCAATTGACCGTTTTCAAAGACCCGCCCCCTTCGGTTACTGTTGCTATGTCCGACAAGCCACGCTGCTCTCACGCCACACACCATGTTCTCACACAGTGAAAAAATACTTTGCGGAGCAAAGAAGACTCTGACAAGCTGACAGACCAGGTTACTTTTTATATGAAACAAACTCTCAACTTTCAAATTTGGTCATTTTTTTAAAGAATTTTAAACAATACATATCGTTTAGTGGCTCTTTAATGTGTTTTGACAGATCGCTTTTTAGCCCCATAAAGCTGCATGAACTAATCATCTCTTCCTTCTAGGTAATTTATAGCATCAAATAAACATGAATGAACAGAAGAATGAATGTTATTTTAACTGCAGAAAGAATCATAATCTGCTAATGGTGGATTATCATTGGTCATATCACCTGTCAATTAAACTCGCAAAGGGTCAATTGGGTCCTGAAATGACAATTTTGACTTTCCTTGGTCTGCAGAAAAAGTCACACAGGTTTGGAAAAAACATGAGTAAATGATGACAGAATATTCCTTTTTTATGTTTATTAAGCCTTTTTTGCGAAGGTCCTTATTACTTAGGGGATTTCAGTTTTTGTCCACACAGTGAATGCAAAACCTGACCCCAAAATTAAACAAACATTTATCCTACTAAGAATGTAAACACACATACAATAACAAAGTATTTTGCTAACGTTAGCTTTTAGCCACACTGGTATGAAAACAAAAGTAGTGTACTGAGCTTCCTGTAGTCAATAACATACAATTTGACTCAATATGAACTAACACATACTCAAAATAGTACAAGGCAGACACACACTTGTGAAACCGCTCATGAGGAAAAGATAGATCTTATCACTAGCAGTTACATTTACCTTCGAATACAAACTATATATCTGATAACTAAAAGAGAGCAAAAGAAATACAAAGAGGAACCTTGAGAGAAAGAGAAAATCAATTCAGTGAAAAAAATATGAAGGACAGATTGAGAAAAGGGGATATAGTGTTTTCTGTTGACCTCAGACTTAAATATTTACTTGAAATTTGAGATTTTAAGTTAATATTTAAATATTTAAACAACACATTCACATTTTTGTGGTTCTCTGAAGTTGGTTAATGGTCACGACATGCAGGTAAACGAAAAAATATCTTTTTATTTTTTTAAGTATGTATTTAATTTATTTTTTTTATTTGAAAAAATTAAAGGTAACACTTTACAATAAGGTTCATTTATTAAACATTAGATCATGCATTAACTAACATTAACTAACCATTTGTTACTGTATTTGTTATTCTTTGTTAACGTTAGTTAATACAAATCTAGCTGTTCATTGTTGTTCATGTTAGTTCACAGTGCATTAACTAATGTTAACAAGATTTTAATAAAATATTAGTAAATGTTGAAATTAACATTACCAAATATTAACAAATGCTGAAGAAGTATTGTTCATTCTTTGTTAATGTTTACTAATGTAGTAACTAATGAACCTTATTGTAAAGTGTTACCAAATTAAATAAAATAAATTTTACATTTCCATAAATTTAATCAAACATTATCTTTTTTTGATCCACTCACAAAACCCTTCCTATTCCCTCACAATACCCAGTTTGGGAAACCCTGACACAGTGAACTCAAAACAATTGAGCTGCGGTACTAATACAGACAAAGCGGGTTTTAATCTAGCTCGCAACATTCCCAATACTATTTCATTCCTCTTCTAATTTCATAACAGAGCTGAGTGTCGTGTTTATGTGTTTGTGTAAGTTGTGTGTGTGTGTGTGTGTGTGTGAGAGAGAAGATCACATCACAGTGCTGTCAGCGGTCTCGTTGGCTGCTGTCTGTGTTTGTGAGTGAATGTTAACCCCGGAGCTGTCCACCCCAAGCCGGGTCACATGGAGCACCCGAGCAGGGCTTTCAGCAGCCATGGCAATGATGCCCAAGGGCAACTGAGTTGCACAGAGGTCAGTTATACAGAAGTCATTGGCACTCCAGCGCAGCTGCCATCGAGACCACTGGCAGCATGAGGCACATTTCTACAGTCAGCCGAAACGCTCCTGACCTCTCGGGTCACTCAGAGTCAGTGGCGAAACTGGAATTGTATGTGCAAACACTTAGTGGGACTCCCACAACAACATACAACAATGAACTTAATACATATGAAAATATATATCAACCCTTTCACACAGCAATCCCAGTAAATTACTGTAAAATTACCAGAATGGCTTTACTGGTAAATACACAAAAATGCTGTTCACACAGGCAAAGGTAGAACACAAATGTGTGAAAGGGGTTAATTTTAGTTTAGTAAATATTGCAACTATTTCTCAATCAAGTTAATCCTTTACTTATGTTGTTCCAAACCTGTAGGAATTTCTTCTTCTCTAGTACACCAAAGAGGACATTATGATTTTTTTTCCATACAAGGACAAATCGATGTTTTTTTTTTGGTCCCCACTTTCACTGTATGAACAAAAAGAGCTGAAACATTCTTTAAAACATTGAACACGTTTTGTGTTCCATAGAGAAAGTCATCCAGGTCTGGAATAACATAAGGGTGTATAATGTACATTTTCTGCTGAACTCTGCCTTTAAGGCTTTTTACAAACTTGAATTTTGTTGTCTCTCCATAAATTACATTATTCCTAAAGAAATTTCACAAAATAATAATATTAATCCATGTTTTTTTATTCTTAAAGATGCAGTCTGTAGCTTTTTTTGGGGTTAAAAAATATCCAAAATACATATTTGAGAAAAAAAACAGCCAATGTTCAAAACTATCTGCTTGCCTTAGCTCGATTCACAACGGTAAGCTTGTAATAAGGTTTTTAATTCCAGTACTGGTGCTGGTACTGGTGGTTTTCGCGGGAGATTCGAGGATGTCTTTGCGTCATTACGTCACATCTATACATATAAAGAAGGAGTCTCGGCTAGTAAGCTATATTGTGTGTGAGAATACTGGAGGTGGAGATTTATACAGCACTTGATATAATTAAACTTACCAATTTTATGGCGGATCCAGAAAGGTTCAAACGCAATGTCATAACCAGAACAAAAGTGGATGTTTCTTAATTGTTCAGACGACATTTTCCGGTGAAAATGATTATGTTGGTCATACTTCCAAAAAGAATAATCTGTGATTCTGAATGCCAGTATCCACACCGCCACGGTGACTGACAGCCTCACAGTCTCCTCAAACATTGTGTTCATCCATGCTGTGACGTGTCGAGGGTGTTAAAGTACAACTCATGTGAAGTTGATAATTCTGCTTATGACTGCAATTGCAGATTTCAAACAAAGATGGTGACAAAAGAGGAAAAACGCCAGACTGCAGCTTTGAAGACTGTGTTTTGCTTAATAAAATTACAATTCAGATAAATAACCTAAATTATCTAGACTAGATCTTCTTACCTCACATCTCTAAGCTCTCTTTTAATTTAACAATCAATAGGAAACAACAAGACCCATCACAAACAAATAATATTCAGTAATAACTAACTAATTCAGTTGTCCGATTCAGTTGGACTTCAAGACATTGTACAATTTATGACAAAAAAATTACACACTGTCTTTGTTTTACTATACTTTCATAAATATTCAGTGTGTCTGGTCGTGTCACTGTTTACATCAATGCAGGGAGAAGTGACGGCACTGCAGTGGCAGAGAAAATTATTCAGTGCTATGGGGAAAAAATGCAGGTAGAATCAAGCGCAGCTCTTTCTAAGCCTGGACTGAATAATTACACTAATAAGAACAACACGGCAAAATCCGATTTCCCACGTATCCCTTGCAGAGCAGTATACAGGATAACTTGATTTATCATTTAAAATAGATCATGAGTCATTTTAATGAGTTTTACAGTGAGGTGTTAGGATTAATAGACTAACGTATATCATTTTAGGATTTAATAAAATTTAAACCACAGTGGATGATATCCACAATGCATAGTTTATGAAAGAGCAAGAAAGCTCAAAGCGTTTGAATTTCTTATTTTTTTATACAAATTGTTAAATATTATGGTTCACATATTCTAAAATAGGGATGCACTGGTAATAAAATTCTTCTCCAAATTCTGCTCCCATTTTCATGTTATGGCTGATAACTTATAAATGGCCAACTTTAATTCTGCTTGGTCCGTACATTTCTATTTAAATTGTCTAAAATGTTACAAATAAAACACTAAAATTAATTTTTTTAAAGGCTACAAGTGGCTTAGGCATAGATATATGTGAGTGTTTGTCTTTGTGCAAGTTAATGATAATATAATTCCAGGTGTGTATTCATTACACCTACAAATCCACTAATCCCATAATATAGCCAAATTACAGGTTAGTGCAGATAATGGAAAAAACTACAGCTGCAAACCCACACACAGCAGCAGACACACAATAGAGCTTGTCAGAGTTAGCACACACTCTCTTTCTCTCTCCATATAAATCTGTCTTAACAAACACGCTCGCTTTATAGTGCGTAAATCACATTTCAACTTTGTCGTTAATACGCAACAAGGTCACCGGCCATCTTTTTCCTCAATATGTGTTCTGTTCCCTTTTACTGCACACAAACACACACGTACACACACACAAAAAGCTGACATGAAACGGGCATTTTCAAAGAGTGGAAAGTACAAAACCATGTCATTATCTCTGTAGCTCTGCAGTTCAATGTCCTCATCTTAACTGATATCTGTGCGAGAGTATTTATTTGTGTATGCGAGAGACATCTGTGCTTTCATTCGCTCCTCTCAGTAGTAAGCACCACAAACATCTGTCAGCATGAGATGAAAATTTACCTTATCTATTTTTTTTTTTTATATACATTTATTTATCAACTTTTTCAAAACATTAACAGAAAACATTAACATAAAGCAGATACAATCAAAGTTAAAGCTTTTCCCCACAATAACCCATTCCGCCAAAGTAAATATAAGAATATATTACATAGAAATCAAGACGACAATATCTATAACAATAATATTTTTATATATTATAAATCTATTTTCTAAAGGCAAGTTATAGATCTTTTTGTGAATGATTCATAATACCTCATACCTTGATCTTCGGGGAAAACAACAGATTGAGTCCACTTAAACCCTGCCTCTTTCTAACAATCAACCTCAAGCTCACATTCAGATCTGCCTCCATCCAATCAACAACTGATGGAAGTCGTCACTCGTCACCCTACATTTCTTCTTTTCCAATAATCTATTTCTATAAGATGTACGTCACTGTCACCGCTACATTGTATTATTTAAACGGGCACAAACTACTCTTTGGTTGAATGTGAATGGAGAAATGTATAGCAAAATGTCTAAGCATCTCCTTTCCATTCAATGAAAGGGAATGGTTGATGCCTTTCAAAAAGATTTTCAAGGTTTTTTAATAAAAAATGGCTTCATTTCTTTCTCGTTCTGAAATTTAAGACATAATATTCCTTACAAAATACTTGGAATATAACATAACCTTCATATGCTATTTTTATACCTTTCATTCTATAGAAAAGAGCAGCATGATTCTTTCAAATATCTCTTTTTATGTTCCATAGCAGAAAATCGTAAAAGGTTTTAACAACATGAGGGTGAGAAAATGATGACATAATTGTATCTATTTTTTAACTATTGCTTCAAACCACAAGAAAGGGATTCAGCAAACACAGTCGCATGTTGGTAAAAGTATAATTATGAGGATATGGTTTTTATACTGAACTTATGACATTTTCAAGCTCCCACCCATCATAGAAAACTTTTTACATTTTTAATTAAAAATATAGGGCTGTCAAACGATTAATCGCGATTAATCGCGATTAATCGCATCCAAAATAAAAGTGTTTACATAATATATGTGGGTGCACTGTGTATAATTATTTTATATATAAATACACACACTTGTATATATTTAAGAAATATTTAATGTATATACTGTAAATAGATTTATATATAATTTATATGATATGCAAATAAAAATATTTTATATATAAATCAAATTTTTACTTAAATATACATGCACATGTGTGTATTTATATATATATATACAAAATAATTATACACAGTGCACCCACATATATTATGTAAACACAAACTTTTATTTTGGATGCGATTAATCGCGTACTTAATCGTTTGACAGCCCTGAAAAATTAATTTGTTCATTTAGCATTTTGAATCACAAGGACATAGGCGTGTCCTCATAACGTAGGGGGTGTGGCCAGAAACTTGAATACACACCAGAACATAAGGACTTTGGGTCCTCATAATCTAGGTGCAACCAGAACACATACATACTTTTGTTTTTCCTTTTACTGACCTATATTGGGACTTTTACTGACATTTATTGTTTTTATACTGAGATAATATCCCCTAATATTTTCTATCCCCAAACCCTAAACCCCTTTCTGCTTTTTTATATTTTCTTTTAGCCATTATTTAGCATGTTTACAAAGCTGTTTGGACCTTTGGCTGCTCAATGTAGGTGATTTCAGGTTGCATTATATTTGCGGGACCATTGCACACACACTTACCTCTCTCACTGGCATCATCCACTAGCACGATTTCCTCTAGCAGGTGTCTGGGAGACCTGTCCATGACGCTGTGGACTGTTCGGAGCAGTGTAGTCCACGCTTCATTATGGAACACGATCACCACACTGGTGCGTGGGAGATCGTCCGGATACAACTTTGTTTTACACCTGAAAAAAAAAACACAAAGAGCCAATCAGAATGGGAAAAAAAGGATAATCAAGATAAAAATACTTCAATGGCTACATTCTGCGAAATTCCCGCCCCTCCAGAGCACAGACACACGCCGGGTCTGGAGAGCTGCAGAGAGCTGTAGAGATGAGAGGAGATTAGCACTTATCCGAAACGCACAGGCGGTTATGAAGAAGAGGTAAGTGGAGAGCTGCCGAAGAGACTGTGAACGCATCTCATCCAGTGTGAGGAGCTCTAAAAACAGTTGATGCTGGAATAAATTATGACAGAGACTGCATGAATGGTCACACCTTACTTAAGGTGTAACCTTCAGAGTGAATGAGCTAACAATGAATGTTGGAAGACAAAATATGTATTATTACTGATGTTAGCACTTTTATCTAATAAAAGCACTTTTTTATCTTGTTCTCTGAGAAATATTTGTTAAAACAATAATAGAAGCTTAGCAGGATGCTTTCATACAATGAAAATGAATGGGCCATGATATAATGTCAATGGGCATTTTGCACCGGGTAGTTATAGGAACTTAGTTATAAGAACAAGGAACCAGGGTGGTTCCCAGAGAAATAAATGTTCCCCTTGGGTCATTTCCCTTGTTGCATTCGCACTGCTCGTAATTCTGAAGTGATAACTTGTTGCTGTGACTTATTTTGACAGCAAGGCGCACATTTATTTTGACAGCGCTGAGAATGCCAGAGCATCACACAACGCCTATTCTTCATCTTTATTAGTTTACAAACTTTTTAAAAGTCCTGTCTAATACGTTCTTAGAACTGTTATACAAAGAAAGTATATGAAAAATTATTAGGGTTTGTAGTGTGGTTGATGCACAATATCGCTAGTTTCGCTTGGTCCCCTCAAAGGTTAAGAGGTCCATCTACAGTATCACTGTTTTCAATGTTCATAGAGTTAGTTCTCACAGTCTCATAAACCATCACAACACACCAAATTTAAATTTGGGCATTTATGGGGAAAGATTTTCAGTAAATGACTTTTTTAGTTGGTTTTTAAGTGAACAATATGGAGCCTGTAAAAGGATATGGTAAAAGAATAATACTCTTTTGCATTTAGCATAAAATGCATATTAGCATTCCTGCTTCATTTCCTATAGTATATTAGCATAAAAGTATAAAATGCTTTCACGCACTCACAGAATTATAGCAATCTCCCAAGAAACTTTTTGGTCCCTGGCAAAAGTTTTGTTTGCATCCAAAACCTTTGTTATGTAAATTTTGCGAGCGAAAACAAACCTTCTCAAGGGAATGCAACATATCTGAAATATGATTTTTCCTCCCATTTCAATTTTGTCCCCATCACCATTGTCCCTCCAGAAAGTTTTATTTAATTCCAATAAATGTTCCCATAAGCATTCCATCCCTCTACATTCTCATTGGTCTAAATCTATGTCAGTCAGCCAGAGAAAGAGCACTCATTGGCCATTTGAGGGGCTGTGGGTGGGTTCAGAGAATGTGTTGATTGTTTGGTGATTATGTAAGCGCAGGTCACTGTGCCAGTCTGTGCTGTGGTAGGAACAGGAAAGCCAGTGTTTGTTGAATCTGGAGAGCTAAAGTAGGACACATGCTTCCACTTCCTGCCTCATTTCCTGTTTGCCCTGTGACAGCTGGGGGATTCTGGCCTGCGATCACCCAGAAAGACAAAACATCAAGCACAAAACCCCATTAAGAGGCGAAATATAACCACAACGCTGCAAAAAAACAATAACATTGAAACATCAAAACAATATTAGAGGCAAAAAACACCTTCCAACCGATCATTTTCAGATCCAAATGATCATTTTCAGATCATTTTTCACATCAGCAAAAAAATGGAGGGACGGGTACTTTGATAACACAGCAAAAATCTAGCTTTTAAAAATTAAACATTATTAAAGACAAGTGAACAGTACCAACATAAGAACAAATACACAAATAACAAGCATATAAATAAAAGTAAGGTCTAACAGTATTCAGGTACAGGAATGTAATCAAATGTAAAATAACACTTTAATGTTCACTGTCTAAACTGAATATAGATTAATATTTGAAGAGTTCAGATGCAAAAGCCTCTAAATGCCATTTGAAATTTTCTTCTAAAATGACCATTTTTATCAAGCTTGTATATTTAAGTTCAATAATTTCACTTAAATGACAATTAATAGGTAATCTTCATTGCCATTTAAGTGAAATTACTGAACCTAAATATACAAGCTTGATAAAAATGATCATTTTAGAAGAAAATTTCAAATGGAACTTTGAGGCTTTTGCATCTGAACTCTTCATTTGTTAAATATGTGTTTTGTTGTTTGGTTAACATTAATGACAGAGACAACAGCAGAAATGTATAGACTGCTGTCACTTTAAGACCTAATGAACAGATCCAATATAATGATACACATCCGATTTCCTTCTCAACTGGTTAGGGTCACTTAAGGCCATGTTTACACAAAGCCGGGTATTTAAGGCGGGCGTACACGGTGCGATTTTTTGCTGTTTTACGAGCAGATGATTTTTTTCACTCTGGAGTAATCGCGTGTAAAACAGTTATGCTCGCATGTCGTGGCTCGTATCGTGTGCAAGGAAGATACGAGCCGAGCACCTCTCGACCTCCCGATAATTTTTAAGCATGTCGAAAAGTTCGGGAGCTGTCGGCTTGCATTCGTGAGGTGTGTGCGGTTGAATGAGCCGATTTGTCGATCTGAACTTGACCAATCAGTAGCTGAGGAAATCCACAGAAGAAAGACGAAAATGGTGTGGACTACTAGAAACACTGCTTCTAATTAATGTTTTTATGATGACTGTGAAAGGTTAACTAAACAGCATCTGCTGTGTTCCTTCTGGCCAGTATTGGGCATATTTAACTCTGAAACGGCTATTATGCTATTGTTTTTGATAGTGTTATATACATTTCTTTCAGATTCTTAGCACATCACAATAATCATTACGTTTGTATCTTCCAAAAAGCAATTAAAGTTTGCCTACAGTCTAAGCTTTTTTTTAATTAATGCCGACAGAACAATGCTGCCAGATATTGCTATGAAAAACAAGCAAAAACTAACAAAAACAAAGAAATTATATAAAAATCCAAAATAAGTTCAAAGCTTGTGTTTTGGGAATAAGATTAATATATTACGAACCACTTTAATAACTTCCGAAAGTGTGAAATTAATCCAAAAAACAAGTCCAGATACTGTCACCTTTCCATTACTGTGGACTACCTGACTACACGGATTGGCACCGCGCCTCACTCAAGCTCACTCAAGCCCCGTTCACAGCGCTATTTCTCGCAGCAAAATGAATCGCAAACACTCACATGAGGTGGTTTAAACGGCTAATTAATCATTCAGAGATTTTATTTTTGAATGTGTAGCCTACCGTAACTACGTTTTTTAACTCATTCACATACACACAAGGGTGACCGGACGTCCGTTTCCCAGTGCTGAAAACGAGCCTATAGCCAAATAATCACGACTTGTATCAATATTTTACCTGCAGTTATGAGAGTTTTTAGCGCAGAACTTCGTGCGATTTCCTTGGAATTCAGCAGGTCGTAAAACCGTGTGGTATATCACTGCCTCCGTACGATTTTTGGATAAACTGACTCGCAAAGTGTGCCTGGACATACGATCTTCCGAACCGTCAGAATTCGTAACCGTGTACACCCGCCTTTAGCGAAACGAATGTTTTCCCCTCTCCGTTTTCAAAAATAACATCGTTCACACACCCACATAAATACACCGTCGAGCGCCATCATAACTATGCCAAACCTATTGGCGGCAGTGTAGGGAGAAGGATAAAGCCATGCAAGCCAATCAGAATCCTCAGAATCGACAAGAGAGAACCTAAAACGCCGTTTCTTTTACAGCACGCGATCAAGTCAAGAGAAAACACATGCAAATGATAAACTTTTCACTCTGTGATCACCCTTTCACTGTATGATAGTTAAACTTAGCGATTTATCCACGAATCGCATGCGTTCTGAACAGTGGGGCCTGGGCCGTATTCTGTACGGATAATGGATCAACTGCAACCCGTTGCACCCCTACAACTCGACACACACACACACACGCAATTAATTAAGTGAAGGTGAGGGGTTGTAGTCCATTATGTCCCATCACTGCAGTAACACAGCCCCCCCGGCCCCATCTTTCTTAAACTCATCATCTGGAAACACACAGACTGCTCTTTTTAAATTCATTAACCTGATGTCGACTCTCAGGACCCCAGACAATGGTTTAATTTGCAGCCGAAGCTTCTCATTGGTCAACCCTGCAACCTGCCTGATTAAAACGAAGCAGAGATTTTTCTCTCATTCCTTGGTGTCCGTTCTCCTAGATTTTCTGTCTCTTTATAAAAATCAATTTTGTAAAGCAGGGAAATCATGCATCCCTTCCCTCCAATCAGCACAGACACCATCAAGTGTGAGTGAGCTGAGTGGGTGAGGTAGCATATGCCTGGCCATGGCTTGTGTGTGTGTGTGTTGTGTGTGTGTTTCTATATCAGACTAAAATAGCTGCAACAACGTGTAAACGAGTGACTGATCAAAAGATGGAAGGAATCAAAGATGAAACACACACACACACACACACTTCACACAAACCCTCAGAGACACCAGACACACACACAATCACATTTCTCAAGCCCCAGGAATAATTGGATATATTTGGTGCAATCAAAAGAGACAAAAACAGCCGTGGGTCTGTAGAACTCTTCCATCACACATGCACGCACATTATTATACAAGATTTTTTCAGACTCCTCAGGCCAAATCTTGCTTGACTTCAGCACATAGAGAGAGAAAGAGAGATGCAGAGGAAGAAGAATGTGAGCTGTAGTTATTCAGTCATTTACAGGACATCCTACTCGATCGAGTGCAATGATGCAGCTCTGTGCGATTTTACACACATTTTTGGCTGTGTGTGTGTGTCTGGGAGGGATAATTGAGGACAGCCTTTCTCTTCTACTTTTCCTCTCTCTTTAAAACAGTGAGAGGACACACAGGATCGGTTAGTCATCAGTTCTCAAAGTCATCGTAATCTCAAAACCACACACACACACACACTACATGTAAATCCATGATAAAGCACCTTTATCATATCAAAGAACAGAATCAAAACAGAACATGCATAGAAAAACAACCAGATGGTGTCAAGGGTAACTTCATAATCCAAACGCAGACTATATATAAATGTCAAAATCATTGTAGACTAAAGACAATATAGGACTGAAATAATCTTTACATAGGTTGTGATGCCACAAATACTGTGATACAAAAATATTTTGAATTGAGCAAGAGTCTTCTTTAAAAAAAATAAAATCCTCAAAAGGTGGTGTAAAACAAATGTAGAGTAAACAATCTTTTATTCATCAGTGTTAGCAGAAATTTAATAACATTTTTTAAAATATGATAATTTTCCAATTTCACGTATTTGTCTGCATTTCAGATTGCCTCTTTACAGTTACCACGTTACAGCTTTCAGCATCAAACACACACACACACACACACACAGTTCCCTCCCAGACAGCAGGAATGCAGTGAAGGAGAAAAGGTCAGTATTGTTCCCAGCTGTGAGCTGTTCACTCTACACAACACGCAACTATAAAAACAGTGTGTGTTGGCGTGGTTGTGTAAATCTATGCTGTCTGTGAGTTTACAGTCTTGACCATATGCTTTTAATGGTTCTGCATAACCTGCTAATTACAGAAATACAAGCCAAAAATGCTTTGCTTACCACATTGGGAAGGAAATCCAATAAAAGTCAAACACAAAGGCGAAAAAAAGAGCAAAACTAAGAACCAAGCAGTGCATAATTTAGCTTATGAATCACATAGTGATTATGTTAATCACATCATTAAACACTATGCAGAACAGCCAATCAGCTAATCATGTTATGAAGGTCAATACAACAATAAATCATAAGTTAACTGGACCAGATTCCAGAGCAGGGGTGTTCAATTAAAGTTCCAAAAGGAGGTATTTCTGTATTTACTTCCCATCGGGGGTCCGGACAATCCTTTTTTGGAAAAGTTATACATTTATGTGGACAGCAATATAACTAGATATGAATATTAAAAGCTAAGATCAGTTATTTAAGCCTACTGGGTTTAAAGTCAGATACCTATGTATTGCACATAAGGCTTACAAAGAAAAAATATGGACGACCATTATCTTTTTTTTATACAAGAATTGACTAACACAACTAACAATATCTAATACACACTGTGCTATGGTCAGCTGCATCATTATAACACACACATGCACTCTTGACATATTTGCAAGAATAGCATAGGACAGCACATTCTTTCTGTAATGAAAATTGTAAAAATTGTTGATCTATATTTTTTCTTAGTTAACATTTATTTTATTTCAAGTGACGAGCTTTTTATGTTTAAGTTTAGTTGTTGTATAAAAAAAAGTTTTTTTTTCTTAGAACGATTTGTAATAACTGGTTATCTAGCTGTTCTGGGCTCTACACAGTACATAAGAAGTTTTCAGATTTTTTGTTCTTAATTTAAGGTGTTAATTTTCTTAATTTTTCTTCTTTATAAATGCCAGTTTTCTCGGACAAAATGTGAAAACTCAAATATGAAACTCTTTATTTCCTGTTCTTCTTCTTTTGGCAGATTTTTGTGTCAATCAAAGTTCTGTTTCCGGTGTTGACTTCCAATATCCCAAAGGAATCATGTCTGGCACTGAGACTGCTCTAGTCGACACAGTATTGAGACAGTTTATGAAGGGGTGTGTATAGGAAGAAACAGTCACAACCAGTGAAAAATACATAAAGATGTTTGCTCACACACACACACATACACACTTTTCCCTTTGGCAGAAACATTTTCAGTTGCTTTCATCTGCACTTTCCTTTTTTCTTGCCTCGTAATTCCACTTCCTTCCTTCCGTAGAGATTGAGATATCTAACTACTTTGATATCACATCTCTCTCTCTCCAGTGCTAGCTTGTCCTCCTTTGATATGTAATTTAGAGAAACAGAATAATGTATTCCATTTTACTCTATTCAGAGCAGCAAAACAGTAATTTAGTACACATCACACAGCACTTATGGTAGTGTGTGTGTGTGTAAGACAAGAGAGAGAGCAGAAGGTCAGGGAAAACAGTGAGGTAACTGGGAAAAGGTTCATCAGCTGATGCACAGTAAAGCATAATTACATGTTTGAAGAGCGTTGCTAAGATACTGTCAAATCAGTCCAATCAGAATCTAATCCCCAAATCAGATAAAAAAAGTGTTTAAAGCTAGACTGTGTGACTCTTTTAGTTTATTCTTAGCTAAAAACACTTAGTTCTTTCAAACATATTTGTGCTCATTAATGTATATTTACTTCGTTCAAGTAATAAAGTATTCTCATGAGTGTATAATATGCCATTGAAAATACATACGGGTAAGGGGTTCTAATGTCGGTCGCCATGTTGGCCCTCCATCTTGAAAGTAAATTAGCCAAAGAGGGACATACCCGTTAATTCAAGCTTCGCCTTTCGCGTTTACATTTGAATTAACACTCATGGACGAGGTCGAACTGGAAGCCATGTTAATCTTGGACTACATTGGCCACCGTAGGAGTTAAAACGAAATCGGAATTGAGAGGAACAGAAACTAATATTCACTGGATGGTCATATACCTTTTCACCGCTAGATGTGGGTAAAAATCACACAAGGTAGCTTTAATTTTTCCTTCTTCAGCTTATGCAGAGAAAATAAGGAAATTAACAATTTCTTGCATTTTTTTTAAATCAGAAGACAAAGCTAATTTTGAATGGTCATCAATAAAGATTTTTTTTAGGTTTAGATATAGTGTGTATTTGCGGCATCTACCAACAGAGAGGCTCAGAGCAACATTGACTCAACCAATAGTGTGAGTTTGAGGGCGGGGCTATCTGTTTGACCAACCAATGAAGGGAGTATTTAGGAAACATGCTTTAAAAAAATATAGGTGCCAATAGGTACTGTGTGAAAATTTATATTACAAAAAAACTAATGGTACAACAATTAAACAGAAAAAAAGTTTTCCATTCACACTCAGAGGCCAGTTTATTAAGTTCATATCTAGACCCCACAACAGCTCGAAACATGGATTTAACAAGATGCTGGAAACCTTCCTTGACTGAATATTAAGAAAACAGGTTGGTCAAAAATACATCTGTTAAGGGTTAAATTCTGTCTGACAGGTGAAAAAAAAAAGATTGGCTGTCACAGTTTGACAATGTATCTGATCTGTCAGATCATTTCGCAAATCAATTACTGGGATGCAAACAAATTTGACATTTTCCGGAACAGGATCCGGCACAAATTAAGCACTTGTTGTTAGAAGCAGGAATTGGGTTTGGCTTATGAGGAAGGAATGTTGAAGGAAAATGTCCTGCTTGTGTATTTATACTCATTTACAAACAAACGAAAGAGAGAGAGAGAAATTTGGCACAATATAATTACAAAACTCATTAAACTGCAATAATCCTGGCATTTTTATCAGACCTACAGATCCCTCCAGTGACCCAGTGATTTATCACCACACCAGACACTGCCAGGATGCATATGCTAATGATTCAGTTCATTAAACACACTTGACCTAATGCTTGACGTGCAGCTGTATGTGAGTATGTGAGTATTACATTTGCTTTATAGACGTGCCTCTGCTTTACTTGGCTCAGAGACCCGGGTGACATTATAGTCATGGTGGAATAGTTTCCATGGTCACGCCTTGAAGGAGAGAACATCCAGGGACTTATTAAAATCGTAAATATTTAAGGCAAGGTCTTTTCAAAGCGTGTGTGTCCACTGCAGAAGGACAAACTACACATTATTTAGTGCAGTGGGAACGGAGAGAGAACAGCTTTCGAGTGATATCCCACAGAACAAAAGGAGCGTCACAAATACACACACACACACACAAACGTGCTTTTGTTTGCTTTCTCAAGGACGAATTTGACAAGTTCTCTCCACGTCTTTTCTTTTCTCTGCCTCACCTCAGTGAACTTAATACTGCAAAGCGTAAAATAAATAGTTGACGCACACTCACGCACTATGCACACACAGTAATCTGACCTCTTCAACACACATTAACTGCCAATATTTGATGTGGCAAACTCACAGGTTATTAAGTGTTTAAATAACACTTAGGGTGAATGATTGCGACATGTCAAACAATTCACCACGCTACATAGCCCACAGTCAAGTCCAGACAACCTATCTAAAAACATCTACATATGAAATATTCAATCTTATGCAAATCTTAAATGTTCTGCAATAAGTTTAGATTCTTTGCAGTGTCCATGTAACATGCATTACTATAATTAATTACCCAACTATACAAATTTTTTTGAAAGAAGTCAATTATTTGAACAAACATCCCTATGATATACCAATTTAAAATAACTCTTTTCTATTTTAAAGGGTAACTAAACCCCTGGTCAGAGTCTGACTCCACCCACTGGCAATATTTGAAAATGCTGAAAAAGTGGGCAGACCCCAGCGGAGATAGAGGGGACGAAATAGATGCTAAAACACTCTATCCTGATCGTTTTTTCAATACTCGCAATTCCAACTCCTGACTCGATAAAGTGGTTTTGACGAAACAAACTGGTTTTTATACTGCCGCTCGTGCCAGGAGCGTGGTGAGCGGAAACCTACGTACGTCACGAAGTGCGGAACATCCAATAGAAAAATTCAACTGCAGAAGCCACCGTTCAACCTGAAGAGGGCAGCACTAAGACGTTTTTACACCATGGGCCCTATTTTAACGATCTGAAACGCAAGTGTCAAAGCGCAAAGCGCATTTAACTTTGTGGGCAGATCCCGGCGCTGTTGCTATTTTCCCGGCGGGATAAATGCCTCTTGCGCCTGGCGCAAATCTAAAAGGGGTTGGTCTGGAGTAGCTTCATTATTCATAGGTGTGGTTTGGGTGTAACGGAAATAAACCAATAAGAGCGTCATATCACATTCCCTTTAAGAGCATGATGAACGAGATGCGCTTGTTCCGTGGCGCAATTCTATTTTAACGGCGCATTTACCAGGAGCGCTTCAGCATCGGTTCACAGCCGAGTAGAACGATGTTCTCGTCAGGGCCGTAAAATAAAGAGAAGGGACACTGGGGATGGGACAAACCCACCCAAATTAGCTTCGGGTTAAACATGCATATAATATTTGGGTAAATGTGTAAGCTTTATGCCTGTTTTTCCCATCATCATGGACACAACAATGATTTCCCTCATGTTTATATATTTTTCCGTATAATAATGTATCATTTGCAAAAAGTAAAATGCATCTGTGTTGATGAGAGAATCATCTACAGTGTATCCGCATTGTTCACACTCTGTATTATGGCCAAGCATGCACGCTTAAAATAGCATCTGAATATACGCGCAACGTGCCACTGACTTTAGACCAGGTTTTTTCTGGTCATTGGCGCAATTGTTTTCTGGAACTGCAAAATAGCACCAGGGATTGTTTGCGCCGACACACGCCTCCTTTTTGCGCCAACCCGCCAAGGAAGCGCAAGTTAATTTGTTAGTTTACCGACGTGCGTCTGTGGAGGAAAAAAGGCCGCTTTGCGCGAGTGCAAAATAGGAATGATAAATGCGTCAGTGTATAAAGTCATTTGCGCCGGGTGCAAGATAGAGCCCCATATATTGTAGAAATAAAACACTTATAGACAAATGTCAAAAAAGTTACTCCAATCAATGACTGGTATTAATAAAGATCCATTCTTACAGATCATTGACTAAAAAAAGTTGGTTTACTGTTTAGTTACTCTTTAATACATTTTAAAATGTATTCCTGTAAAAGCAAAACCTAATTTTCAGCATCATTACTCCAGTCTCCTTTCCTTATCACATGATCCTTCCGAAATCATTCTAATATGCTGATTTGATTCTCAATTTTTTTTTATTATTATTATAAACATTGAAAAAAGCTGTGCTGGCATTAGTGTCACTTTTGATCAATTGAAGGCATCCTAGCTAAATGAAAGTATCAATTTATTTAAAGAAAAAACAATGACCCGAAACTTTTAAATGGTACTGTATATCCCGCTTTGTGAAAATTCTGTGTACTTATTACATATGGACAAGCAAAAAATCTCATGTTTCCATTCTCAAATGTAAACGCTTTTAGATCAAAAATTCTAAGATTTTTACAAGGAACAAAGTAGTATGTTGGATCACATTCTTGTCAAGTTGAAGGTTGTGGTTCTCACGCTGTGTGTGTGTGTGTGTAAAGTTAGGTCATGACTGTGACAGTGTAATTGACACACTCTTATCTTTTAATTGAAAATGTTGATTCTATTGGTTTGCTTCAAACACATCCGAGAAAAAAACCTCTCTGGTAATTAATCTGAGGGGCAGAAAATAAACACATTTCACGGATCAATGTTTACATTTCACTCCCTGCCACACACATTTCACACAGCGAAGAGTGCACACACGCACACGCTGTGATACGTCAGCCAATCTTTGTAAAGTCAAACACTTACCCTTACGGCTCAAAACATAAGAGTTAAGCCAGTTACAGGCTTAAAATTCATCTAATAAACAAAAACAATCTCACTTTTTAATGGTAGCAAATACACACATGCAGACACTCACCCCTCAGAGTCGGACATCCGGTTAAAGATCGGTTGAGTGCGATCATCTCGCTGGCCATCAGGTTAAACTGATTTATCTTAAACATTTCCTTCATCTTCTCCTGCTGGTCTTTAGCGATGACCACTGGCTTTCCCATCTCCCCTGGGCCATCATGAGGCCTCTGAACCAAAGCTGAAACACAAACACGCAGATTTAAGATTGTTTTCTTGGCTTTTGATTAAAGGAATAGTTCAATTTAAAAAAAAAAACTTTTGCTGATAATTTACTCATCCCCATGTCATCCAAGATATCCATATCTTTCTTTCTTCAGTTGAAAAAAAATTAAGGTTTTAATTTAAAACATTCCAGAATTTTCTCCATATAATGGACTTCAATGGGAACCAAACGGTTCAAGGTCCAAAAGACAGTTTCAGTGCAAACTGTTCAAAGGGCTTTAAACGATTCCAGGCAATGAATAAGTCTTATCAGCGAAACGATCGCTCATTTAAAAAAAAAAGTTTAAGTTTTATAAGCTCAAATGGTCGCCTTGCTCTGTTCTGTAATGCACGTTCGTGACTGTCCTGTTCAAACTTGTCCATCAAAATGAAGGAATCTTTTCCCGAATCAACACGTTAATTTCGTTCGTTGAATGAACCAAATGACACGAAAAAAGATTTTTTCATTTTGATAAACGAGTTCGAACAGGAGAACGTGCATCACAGAACAGAGCAAGGAGACCATTTGAGCTTATAAAACTTTGTTTTTGAAATGAGCGATCGTTTCGCATGATAAGACCCTTATTCATCGCATGGAATCGTTTAAAGCCCCTTGAACAGTTTGCAGTTTGCACTGAAAGTGTCTTTTGGACCTTGAACCGTTTGGTTCCCATTGAAGTCTATTATATGTAGAAAAACCCTGGAATGTTTTCATCAAAAACCTTCATTTCTTTTTTACTGAAGAAAGAATGACATGGATATCTTGGATGACATGGGGGTGAAAAAAGTTATTTTAAAAGTGAACTACTCCTTTAAGTATGGGTGTTTGTCCAACTATGGACACTTGTGAACTTATCAAACTCATCACACTCTCACTAGTTTATTTAATATGTCCAATCGTGGATATACACACATCACCAGAGAAAAACCACAGCACCACAGTTGAATTTCCACCACATCTCAAATTATGTATTCTGAGATTGGAACAACAGGCAATAAAAAGTCTGACTCCTTTGTCTTTCTAAAGCTAATTTGCACAGCTCATATTTTATGTAACCTAAATACACACAATCAAATTAGACTGTGACTGTGTACTTTTTTTTTGCATAAATTGAAACTGCAGCTTGAATGGAAATGGGGGAGTACAAAAATTCTGTCCCCAAATCCCAAAGAATATTTACATTAACATTTATTTACATAAAAAAACATTCATATTTTATCTGTCATGCTCTTCACTGACACTGGTCTCCTTGACAAACAAGTAAACTAACTTAAAAAAAAACATAAATTCATGGCCTAAAATTAACACTCGCAAGCGCCACATGGAGAATGTGTGGCCTCGATGTCAGTGCACAATTGTTTATTGTGCCTTGTGTGTGAAGTGTGTGTTTTCTAGATTTCGGGTGGGTAGATAAGCGCTGAGCTTTGATCATTAATAACTCAAAAAGCATGCTTTGGTGAGATTAAGGTCAGATTTGCAACCGTGTAAGAGATTACATCTGCTCTAAGAGGCAAACTGTCTGTTTGTAAGCCCTGTGTCATGTGTGTCTAAGAGTACACTGTGTGTGTGTGTGTGTGTGTGTGTGTATGAACGGGTGTCAAGTGGGCAGGATTTAGCTGTTCGCACTGAGCGCATTACAAGGCAACTTTGTCCTGTTTCCCTGCTCAGCAAAATCCAATGGTTTTCATGAGGTATTCTGGGAGTAGAAATCATATATAATCATCGCTATAGAAACACACACAAGCAGCAGAAAATGTGCTTTATTAATATGATAAGAAGATTATTTTAGGGTTATTGTTTCATGAGATGACGGCCAAGGTAAAGCAGCTCGAGTGACCACCCAGAACAAACCAAACTGTCCTGATACAGGGGTCAGACAAACAAAATATTTGTAAGAGGATGAACTTTCCTAATGCACTACCATCCACTTCAATCACAGTATTTACATTTTTGTCATATAAAAGTAATCTAAAATGTGCTCAAATCAAACATTAACATTTACAATTAAGACTGACATTAACAACACAAAATAAAGGGAAGCATTTTCTCCATATTTCTGGTTGATCTGTCTGTTGGAAGTCTGTTTTTTTGCAACTGGTCTGAAACTATGCTCAATTGTATGGTTAGTGGCATTGTGCTATTTGCTTGTAGCATTGAATTTCCCCTTCTCCCCTTTTACCACATCAGAATGGCTCTGCAACCCACCAGTTGAGAAGCACTGCTCTTGATTTCTTCCATTCCTCATTCTCTCCATCCTCTAAAATAAGCTGCACAGCTGGAATGTGGTTGTATACTTCAGATGATGTAGAGCCACAGCTCTAAAATGATCATCTTTCTACTCTTTTTCTCTCCCATAGACATACACACAATTCAATACCTACCCTCTTACTGTGTGTGTGTTGTGTGTGGGAGTTGATGAGTGCTTTCTGTATTAACTGTTTTGTGTTTCGAGTTATTTAGCTACAGTATAAATAACAAAACTGGGAACAAAAATATCTACAGAGGTAAGCTAAATCTGACAAAATCTTCTTTTGGGAACATGCAGTGATGTCTTTAAATTGCACAAAAAGATTTAGTAAATTATAGGTTAGGGAACTGAGAAATGGTTCATATTTCTTTTAGAATAACCAGAGAAGAATTATGGTCATATTTAACTTGAAATAAAGAACAAGATCTGGTACTGTTATGATGCAGCTAGTTAAGGTTCTTGTGACTTAAATCAGTGTAATTAGTGGGGTAAGGTTTGGATGTTGGATATATATTAGTGCTGTCAAACGATTAAAATATTTAATCGCGATTAATCGCATTAATGTCATAGTTAACACACGATTAATTGCACATTTTTACCTATTCTAAATGTCTCTTGATTTCTTTTTGTCCCATTATTTTTTCTCATTTTAATGCTCTTATCAACATGTAAAAGTGCATCGGCTTGCTTTGTGCAAATGTTTTTTATTGAAAACAACATTGGCATACTGTGTTCAATTTCACACTAAAATTCTCACTTGGAGCAAATAATCTCTTACACTGTCCATCAATAAAAGGGTGAAAGAAATACTGACGAGGATCTGATATTGACGAGAGGGGGAAATTCGCATCAGCTGTGTGTGTGTGTGTGTGTGTCTTGGCCATCATCAAACGGTATTTCAGACAGGACGTGCTGCGATGATGATAGCTCAGTTCACAACGACAAAACACACAGATCACTTTGGTCTTGCCAATGGAACCATTTGGCAACTTTTTGCCAAGGGAACTTTCCGTTCAGAATCTTATTGGCATCCATTTCGGTGTCTCGGGCTCGTCATCTACTCAAAACGTAACGTGAACCAACTACTCGGTTTGCCTGTTGTTTTGTTTACGGTCTAGCTAGATCCGCTTGCGTTTTGGATCGACAACGCAACAAAACGTCCTCGTGCGGCACAAGTCATTGAAGTGAATGGGTTTCATAGTGCGCACATGCCGCGTCCTGTTGCAAAAGCATGAGAAAGAGAACTACAAAGTTTGCTAGGCCAAAAAGACTATAAAAAAACAATAAAAACCACAATAAAAAAGTTGACAATGTTAACTGGGTTTGCGTTAACGCCGTTAATAACAAGTTTAACTGACAGCCCTCTAATATATATATATATATATATATATATATATATATATATGAAAATGTTTTATATCAGTATACATATTTAAATGTTTTATTTGTCTATCCCCCAAAAAAAATCTGTCAAAACATGTATTGAGGAGACAGCTGACAAAGAATTTACCATGGTAACCATAAAACTATATTAGCCACAATGCATTAAATATAACACAAAATAATAATTCCAAATATTCTGTATTTATTTATTACAGAATTCAGTGCAATACTTTGTAATAATACCAAAAAGTGTGTGTGTGTGTTTGTGTGTGTGTACTTACTGTCTCTCCCTGGCAATCCTCTCTCTTTTTTTCATCACATTTGTTGCATTCGCTGAAGTAGAGAAGGATGAACATGTCTATCATCACCCACACCAGAGAAGTGGCCAGCACCACCTTACAGTACGCAAACTTCCTCATCTTCACACCTGAAACGCACACAAACACGCACAGTATGTTACACACAAACACAGGTGACAAGAAAACACTTGCAGCAACCAGACATGGTTTATAGCATACAGATACCAGCCTGTTTTAAACACCACACTCAAGCAACAAATATACTACATCTATACAAGCCCTGAGGTTGAGTAATAGCTTACCATAGACAGGTACCTAGAAAAGTTACAAACACAGACACTTTATCATCTTCACACCAAAATAAAGCACTAGAGCTTTTCCAAAGAGACCATAGGGAGGACATATTCCTACATTTTATACTTTTCTCTAAAGTCTGTGGATAAAGTAATGGTTTCTTGCACCAAAAAAGTCTCTCTAAACCCTTGGAGAATAAATCTTTTTCTCTAACGGATCTTTAAGACATATGCAAATGACCACCGTCATAACTGCCTAAGCTTCGGAACAACACCACCACCAATTTACTGAATATTTCAACATAAATCGATATGTAAATGTGTGTGTATGTGTGTATGGGGGGGGGGGTTTATTAGATTTTTTGATTTTTTATATAAATCTAATTTATATAAAAAGAGTAAGAAAAACCCATTGTTCCACTATTTTCTGTGACCTCCGTTAAGGGCAAACAACTCGAGCAATGAACGGAGAATACTAATAAGACAATTGACTCAATACACCACATTAGCAGATGATTCAGAGTAATTATTCTAAAAACTGCTCAAACAGAATCTCAGATTTGACCTTTGCCCTATTGGTGGGTGCAGATTCCATTCTTTAATAGGGTTTCTTTAATCCAGCCATCTGCCTTCATTAATGAACTAGAAATGAATCTTTTATTAGCCAACTAGAAATGCAATGAGAAAAGGGGAGAGATGAAGAAAATGAAAGGGAAGGAATTGGATGATGTTCCTATGGGAGGTGAGCAGTGAGTGATATGCTTTGATAAAGGAGAGGTCATTATAACATAATTACATGGCACCACCAATCACACTCTGAGAACTTGAAGGCAAGCTCCAGTGAATCGCTACAAAATCAAAATAGTCCTAAACATTCAAAACCAATTTGTAGAGCAAAATCCTTCTCTACAAAGTACAGTACACACATTCAGTGAATGTGTGTGTAAAAGTATGTCATATAAATACTACAGGTCAAAAACGCAGTACCAGACTCGGGAAACAATGTCTTTATGTGGCATCCTATGACAGTGCCACAATCAAAGAAACATAAAGGGATAGTTCACCCCAAAATGAATGTCATCCAAAACCTGTATGGCTTTCTTCTGTGGAACACAAAACAAGATATTTTGAAGAAGGTTTAACTGTATTTGTCCATAAAATGGATAATGTCATTGTGGTTCAAAACAACATTGGACACACAGACTTTCATATATGGATAAAAAAAACAAAGAAGAAAGAAAGACCAGGTTTAAAACAACATTTATTTATTCCAGTCCATTACAGAATCTCTTGTGCTGCATGTTTGAGTAGGTGGCTGTCTAGCACACTGCAGTTGACAAAAAACAAACCTGAAAGACTCTCCTCAGTGACTCTCTCTCAGGAGAGCGGGATCAAACTTATGTCATTGTATCCGTTCCAACTGTATCTCTAGAGTCTGTGTGTGTGTGTGTGTTTTTGGGGTGGAATCTGCTTAAGGCGCCATTCACATAAACTCGTAAAAAAAAACATTCTCCAAAGTGTTACGGCAGTTGCGCTCTGTTCTTGTCACGTGACCTACGGTGCGGCATTCTGAAAAGTCAAGATGTTTTTATCTCGATGCGGCGTGGACGGGCTTGGAATAAAAAAGCACACAACACCGCGACCGCGTACGCGCATACCGCACACCCACATTTGAAATAACGAACTTAAGCGCGCAAAAGACGCGATATGTGAACAGGCCCTAAGACAGTCAATTTGAAGGTTACAGAGAACCATCAAAAGACAAAAAGAAACATTTAACACTGCCACCCTGTCCCTCTTCTTTATTTTCAGGCCCACCCATTAATCAAAGTTAAATTGCACACTTTTATGATTCACATAATCATAAGTGTGTACATGACTTGCTACTTTAATTTAATCAAGAAGATAATGAATGTGGTAACATGATCTGACTCTAATCTGATATTAATTAAATAATTAATATGTTCTTTTTATTAGTTTTATTTATCCATATATGACCATTTATATTGAGTAGGGAAAGAAAACAAAATATAGCATTTTTTTCTGTTAAACATTTTTTATTTTCATATAATGCCGTTTAATTTCAACATTTTCAATGTTTGCTGATATTAAACTTGTAAGATTTAAAATATTAAAGGGGAGGGGTTGACTGCCATTTCACTTTTTTGCCAGTCAGATGCTATTGTGTAAATAAACGTGTATAAAGTTAAAAAATGTAGAAAAAATTATCTTTCACAAACGTTTAGTAAGAGCTGTAGTATGTGGTGAGGTTCTGTTTGACTCTCTACATCGCGGCTTTCTTCGGTCTGATTATGCCTGAAAATGATACTGCAGTTCGACACATATTTACATCTGGACCGGAGCTGTTGACATGCATGTTTCGCCCGTAAAGGTAATGGGCGTTAACCTTCCGGACAACGTGAGCGTTAGTTTAGCCAATCACAACACACCGGACCAAACTAACCAATCTGAGCCCACTACGTGTTTCTGAGGGAATGTTTTCGTCTGTTTTTATCAACACTTTAATTTTTTCACAGCTGAGAAAATCACGTAGCAAGAGTAGATCGAGTATAACAACCCCAATGCTTTAGTCCTATGGCAATTCCAGGGTCGACATTTTTTCAGTAATTAGGCCATTTTGATTTATATGCTGTTTATTGTTGATGATCGCATTATTTTTACATATGAGATTACTACTTCTTTTCCTGTGTTTTGATCTGGAGATACTGTATTCGTTCTGGAGATGCGTAATAGCGGCCCTACCTTATGACCCTGAAAAACTCGTCATTGGCAAGGAAGTGTTTTCTCATAAACAACTAGTTTTAATTTATTAAAAACAAAATCTTACAAACTCTAAACTTCTGAACTTTTAAAAAAATTATTATGTATTTTTTGTTTTTTGTTAACAAATATACTGCAATACTTTAGGACCGGGTTAGTAATTAAATCAATCTATTTAAGAGTCAGAGCGCTAATTTGTGCAGGTGCGACTGTTAAGAGATATTTAAACGGAGCAGTACGATGTTAAAGTAGTCAAAGCTTTGCCAAAATCCTCTGGCATCTGATGTCTCTGAGGGGGTCTCACCAGCAGTCAAAGAGTTTGTGTGTGTTGAGCTCAAGGTTATGACTGGCACAGCAGTAATGCCACTGTTCTGGTGGCCCTCGTCCATCACAGTGGCAACGCCATAGAACCCTGCCCATGCCAGCTGGGCGAAAGACATTCATCACCGTGACAACACATTTACCTGAGTGAGCACAGGCCTGAAAGATGAAAACAGACACGCATATCCCTTGTGCAATCGTCCCAAAATGGAAAAGTGTGACATCATTAACCTAAACTAAATATCATATTTAAAAAAAAAAACAATTAAAATGTGTCATTCAACAAATAAAAATGAATGAAAATACAATACTATCTAAACTATTTACAAAACAGTTTGAATAAAAATCGCCCTCTTCGTCCTCCTGTTCTCTTGCACAGTCCATTTGTTCCATTCACCCATACTATATGTGCAAAACACACTTCCTTGGACAAACAATATTGTCTTCTAAGAGGTGGATAGTAATTTTTTCTCAGGTTGATGTACGTAAAAGAATATTTGCATGACTCACTGATATAGCTTAAGCATCCGGATAGCTATTAGGTGATGTAAGAACACTGACAATTTTATTCATAGAGGTTACAACACATACAGTACATACTGATGCCAGATTACTCTTCTTCTAAGTACTTAATCTAGTTACGTAAACACAAGAGTTTTTGACAAACAGTGATAAGTATTTCAAAAATTTAGAGAGGCCAACTTGGATGGGAATTAAAGAACCACATGAACGTGCTAGGTTACCTCGGTTCTCTCTAGAAGAGGAACGAGTACTGCGTAATTTCTTACTCTGGGGGAAATCCTCTTTTCCACAAGATATTGAAGCCAAAAAATATCCTTAATTTTGAATTGATGCAAAACACGTTACGGCAGCATGTCGACACTGTCCTGCATAAACTGCAGCAGCCTAACGAGAGAATCCCTTGGTGACGTGAGATTCAATGGGGGCACTTCGCGTCCACTACATCACGTCCCGCCAAGACGGGCGTACCCTGGGCCTATAAATATAGCTTGATGGTCTGATATAATCTGTTTTTTTTATCACCGAAGTGAACCAGAGCGTTTTGCAGGCACGGCAAAGATGCGCAATACTCGTTCCCTCTTCTAGAGAGAACCGAGGTTATGTTAATAACCGAGTACATTCTCTAACGAGAGGTTCTCTCGTACTGCGTAATATCTAACTCTAGTGGAACACAGGGTAAAACGCGTGCTTGCTTGGATCCAAAACCAAAGTCCCAAGGGCATGTGCCCAGGGCTCATATAAAGTAGTGCATAAACACCAGGGACTCACAAAGAGTCTGAGAAGAAAGGCTAGAAGCATCATTCCCAATAAGTTAGCATCCTAAGGGAGCTAATCACATCAACAGAGTTCCACACAGTCAGCGGCTTCAAATGCAAAGGCTCGCCCTGCATAAGGCTTTTCTCAAACGCCATGGCTTCTTCACTCCGGATCCAGCGATGCGCGAGCTTTTGCTGAAGAGATGAAAAATCGGATTATTTCAGCCCATCGAGCTGTATTTATAGGCCCAGGCCCACGGAAAGCGACTCCCATTGATCTGACATCATCAAGGGCCTCTCTCGATAGGCTACTGGAGTTGCCATTGCACGCGAGCCGTCTTGCCAATGCCTGCATGCTGCCGCAACACGTTTTGCATGAATTCAAAATTAAGGATACTTTTTGGCTTCAATATCTCGTGGAAAAGAGGTTTTCCCCTTAGAGTAAGACATTATGCAGTGTGAGAGAACCTCTCGTAAAGCCTTGTTCACACTACATGATTTTAAAACGTTGGGCTGAACTGTGCGGTTCACACTACAAGACTTGCTCTCAGTGAAATCAGGAGTGTTAAAGTTGTTTAGCTGTTCACACCACACATTGATCCACAACAGGAGGATCACTACACCAGTTGTCAACGCACTACATAGAGATACAACCACGATTGGATGATAATAGCAAATCATTTGTGACTCAATGAGAGCTGTTTCAGTACTATGTTACGGTCTAAATCCTGAAAATAATCAAATAAATAACTAGTTGACAACAACTCTGTCACCCAACGATTCTATCTCGTCTACAAACCATGTTTTGTCATGAAAAAACACACAATAAAACAAACCAGAAATGACGCGAAACAGCACGTGCGCCAA
The DNA here is from genome assembly GCA_030378365.1 of Hybognathus amarus. Classification (NCBI taxonomy): domain Eukaryota; kingdom Metazoa; phylum Chordata; class Actinopteri; order Cypriniformes; family Leuciscidae; genus Hybognathus; species Hybognathus amarus. The sequence goes on from JAQIUQ010007771.1 coordinate 58,301, forward strand.
TACCCAGTGAAAAAGAGAAGAACACAACACACAAATATGGACGTCAGACAGAAACTAGTGCTGCACACTGTTTGCGCGATGATCTGCTCTGAGAAAAAAAAGCAAAAATAAAAGAAAAACTAAGATTTACCTGGTGTCCTCAACCCACGCGTTGCTATGATTGGCTGCACTCATGACATCACTGAGTTTGAGTCGCGCGACGGCTCTGGATACCTAGCAGGCTAGATATTTTTCTGGGCTCGGCGACGCGTCTGTGAGCGTTTTCGCTGCGTTGTTGGCTCTTTCATACTAACAGATTTGCAAGCATTCATCGTCCGCTAATCCCCCGCCATTTGCACGCGATTACAGCCTGACCTGTCGGCGAGCTGAACGATTTGCAATTGCGGGCATAAATCGGGGCTTAAAATCCTGTATTGTGAACTTGGCTTAAAGAGAACCTGGTGTTTTAAAAAAAAACTGCAGGTAAATTAAGATTTTATCTTAGGGAGAAAAACAGATTTCTGTATCAGACAGCAATAAAGCATCTCTAGCACCTGTAAAAGCTGAAATGGCATCAAGTGCCCCTATAAACATTCACCATTCGAAGAACTACAAAGTATAACATTCTTTCTCAATGCAAGTTTTGCACCTGCAAACCCCTTAGCAAATATCAGAGTGGGACTGAGATTTTTCTTTTAAGGTTAGAAGTTTTACTTCCTGTGTTACTTCCTGCAAGGGCTTCTTTACATCTTTTCATGTAATGCAATATTCATGCTGTTTCTGATACTGGAACATATGGACAGGCTCACCACCTGTGTGTGTCACATGCGTGGGGGAGGGGGGATTCCTGTTCAACACACCACACACAAACTGGAATCGGAGTTAGCCTTCGATCAGTACAAACAAATCCATTACATAAAACGGATAACAGGAGAGTAACAGACAGAAACGAGGGGGGGAAAGGACACAGGAAGAGAACGAGCGAAAGATAGAGAACAGTCACATTCTGAAGCAGAGAGTGGCTTAACAATAACAACTCTGGCTGGCAGGAAAACAGATGGGCGCAGAAACCCGCTCACTTGCTTGCACCCCTGGTCGCATCATGCACACACACACAGAGATGTGAAACGGGAGGATAATTAACTTTCTTTGGCTGTTGCCGTCTGTTAGAGAAAAGCAAATTAAACCCCTACAGCATCTCCTTATTCCTATTCACAGTCCCTCCATCTTTCTCCCTATGTCTCCACCTCTGTTATCTCCCTTTTGAAATGTTTCTGTGAAGTTCTCTTATTTCAGACACACACTAGCAACAATGGAGAAAAGAGAAAATGTCATCTTAGATTATGATACCTCTGCGAAAGCCACTGTATCTCCTCATGCACCATTTATATCAAATATACATACAGATAGAGAAACAGAGATATATAATTGTATTTGCTGCAATCAGTTGTAATCAAAACTATTAAACCTCTATTGCAAATTGACAAATTACAGACTTTCTGCTGTTTGCAATGAACAAAACAAACAAAAGTAATTGAAATGCCTCAACACAACAAAAGTTTCAAGTGGTTCCCTAAATTCAATTGAAAATGCAACTTTTATTGACTTCTGCAGTCTCAAAATTATTCAACCCCTTCAAGGCCAGCATTTTTTGTACGTAGTAGAACACCCTTTGGCTGTTTGACCTGCTGTGAACAGGATGTAGTATAACCAGACACCAGTTTCTAGTAGCGTTTCTGAGGAATCTTAGCCCATTCCTCATGAGCAATGGCCTCCAGTTCAGTAAAATTCTTAGGTTTGCGTACTGCAGCCCCAACGCAAATATCTGGTTGGATTTGAAGTCAGTTGACTGTGGTGGCCACTAAATCTTCCAGAAATTCACCTGCAACTAAGCCTGCGTGGAATTCATCCTGTTGGAAGGTCCAATGAGGCCCAAGCTTCAGCTTCCACATTGACAGCATGACGTTTTCTCCTAGTATTTCCTTATACTTCAATGAATCCACCTTGCCTTCCACACACTGCAGGTTTCCAGTGCCAGATGATGCAAAGCAGCCCCAGAGCATCAATAGTCGTGTTTCCACTGCTGGGACAGAGCCTGAGCCATGCTCAGTGCGTGCCAGGGCCAGTCGCGTTTCCACTGTCACTTCAGGGGCTTGATCAGGGCAAATTCAGGATTTCTGGCCTGTTGAATACCTTGGGCCAAAGCAGGCCAGCTCAGGCCTAAAGGTGTGCTCAAGGTAAAAGGCGGAGTTTATCGGTGTTATGGATTAGGTATGATCTGAAGCAAGATGCACGTTTCACTTTTTATATTGCGCAAAATAATCGCTGCTCGAAATGGAGAATCGCCTGTACTGGTTCTGTCGAAGATACTCTAAAGCTCTTCTGAGATTTGGGCAGAAGAAGGGTACAACGTGCAGTGTGACGCGCGTGTAAAGAGAACAATGACGTTGATGGACGATGTGCTGGGTCACCGTCCCTATGTTAGTGGCAAGACAATCAGGACACTATAGCAGCCATGGCCGGTGAGTTAATATCCATACTATCTTCCTAACTTAAAAACGAAAAAAATTCATGATACTCGCTGAAATGGGTTAGGTTCTATGTTGTTTGATCCAGAAATCTGTGTTAGGGGCGGGGTTTAGGGCAGCGCGGCGGGGCTACTGGCCCGGCATAGGAAATGCAAGCCCGGTGCTTGAGGCACGAGGCCACTGGCTCGAGCTCGGCTCGCTGTTCAGCCCTGGCCCGGCAGTGAAACGCGGCTACTGAGCCACCACCATGCTTAACTGTAGGCAGTGTTCTTTCAGCATATACTTCCTTCTTTCTCCAGACATACCGCAGATCCATAGGGCCAAAATGTAAATGTAAATATGAAGAATGAAAGATAAGATTGCCAGACAGATAGAACAATATATAGAACCACAGACAGATCCACAGATAGAATGACAAATAAAACAATATAAAGAACGACAGATAGAACAACAAACAAAAAAATATGAAGAAAAAGACAGACAGACAAAAACTAGTCAGACATACAAACAGACAGATTGGATTGCACATCTGTTTCACAAAGCCTCAGAGTTACTTTTTTCATTCGTGTAAACTCAATATGGCGTCTACACTTACTACAGTCGAGACTCCATTTGCACACTCAGTTCGATGCAGGTCTTGACTTCAGTGCGACATTGAATTATGCATATTAGATTAGTCCATCCTAAACAGCAGTCGGATAAACCAATTACAAGGTTGATGGTATTACAGTACGAATGGGTCATAAAAATTGAAACGGGGTACGCTTTATCAGATTTCAGCTCAACTAACATGTGTGGTAACTGCAGGAGCGCACATCCATGCTGCATTGAAGAACAGAGTACATGCAGCATCCAAACACTCTGGGTGGGTAATAGTCATCTGACAGCTCTATTTTTGTATGAATATGATCTATGTGTGATGTGATTCCAGTCTTTTTCAATTTGTATGCTTGTCAGTTCAAGTTAAATATGCATTATGTACACTGAGGATCACATGATTCAAATCTGTGTCATCGGCCCTCTTCAGTAGCTCTTCTCTTCAGAGACTGTTGATAGATGCATGACACAAACAACTGCTGCATTTAACTAACATATTTCAAAGGAACAAAGCCCGTTCAGTTTAGTTATATGAAGGTCACGGCCATCGGGTTTCTAAATTTCAGACATTTCAGTCCCTCCAGAATCACACTTACTCTATCATCAAATACTCTACAGAACTCACATTGTTTTTGGTTTTGTCTGTACATACTGTACATGCTGTTTCTCTGAAAGCAAATCATAGCAACAAAAACCACTACAGCACTTTCGCAAACACCTGTAGCACTTCAAAAAATTCTTTACATAAATGGTGATGAATGGATTTATTGGGATAGATGTGCAAAGTAGACTGATGCTTCAGTGACAGAGTGCCCCATGAAATACAACAGTATTAAAATTAAAAACTAGATACAATTTTCAGCATTAATAAATGTTACCTTAGCATCAAATCAGCATATTAGAACGATTTCTGAAGGATCGTGTGACAGCTTTGCGATCACAGGAATAAATTAGATTTGAAAATCTATTAAAATGAAAACCAGTTATTTTAAATTGCAAATAATGTATTTTACAATATTGCTGTAAGAGCCATTATGCTCTATTTATAATATTCTGTAGTTCCACTGTTAGACACTGGGTGGAGTGTGGGTTTTAATAGGTATCTGGGAGGCCAGGGAGCTAAAAAGATTAAATATTATGTATTTTGGCATCAGAACAGTGACAAATAGAGGGATAAATGCAGTACTAGACTGCTCTCAGCGCCTCAAAAATAATCCTACAACACCTCTAAGTGACAAGGTGGTCATTGTTGCTTGCTACAATTACTTTTTACTGTATTTTAATCCAATAAATGCAGTCTTGTTGAGCATAAAAGACTGATTTAAAACAGAAAAAGAAAAACGTGAACATGAATTGTAGTGTATTTCATATATATATATATATATATATATATATATATATATAAACAAGTATCGACTATTAAGTTGTTTAAAAAAGAGAGAGAGGAAAATTAGTTTAGAGAGTAACAGACATTTAAATAGACAACCAAATAAACCTCACATGATGTAGAAAGACAAGCCACCTACTGTGAGAGAAAAAAAAGACTGATATGGACAGACTCTAAATCTGAGAGAGATAAAGAGATAAAAGTGTCCTGAAATGATATTTCATCAGAATATTCAGGAGAGTTTTTAAAAAATGTTCAAGATGTGGAGGTTCATGACTATGTATGTGTGTGTGATCATAAAACATCAAAGAAAAAAAATCAGCAGGACGGAGCTGCCAGACTTCGTTTCATAATTAACACAAAAGCGAGATACAGTCCTGCATAATGAACTCTCTGTGAATGACAGCAAAAGAATCGCGGCTGTTTAACAGACCCAGACCCGTTATCACAGCGAGCTTAAGTCTCCTGAATGACTCCTGCAGAGCACGTCCAGCTCCTGCTCTAAAGAGACATTCAAGCCTGTGTAAAAATTCTGCAATCAGTTTCGTGTGGGAGTCACTTCTGTCTGAAGCATCGGCTTCTGCTACTCATATTTGCTTTTTGTAGTTCAGATAATACATACTTTGACAGAGACATAAATGTGTGTGACAGTGTTAAAAAAACGAGGCAAAAATGTCACTGTATTTATATGCTATTATTATATTAAGTGCACGGTCATTTTACATAGATCAGTGGTAACGGTACATATATTCATTCCAAACGGTCACAGCGTAAAAAATGCACTCTAAAAATGCTGGGTTATTTCAACCCAAATTTGGATAAAATATTGGCAAACCCAGTAATTGGGTTAATATTTGAAATAACATTTTTAACCCAATGTTTGGGTTTGTCCATATTTTATCCAAAGTTGGGTTAAAAAACAACCCAGCAATTTTTAGAGTGTGCATACAGTCAGACATATAGTCAGTCATCAATCCAGAAGGGGACGTGAGTGGCAAATGCAACACGGTTTCCTAACCACCACACAAGAAAAAGAGAGGAAGAAGAAGAGATGATCTATTCACCATCCCAAAACAAGATTGGCGTCTCGCCATTGGAGAGTTCAGATGGCACGCAAGAGCTTTCTAGTAGCCCACAGAATGGAAACTGGGATGGCAGAGAGCGGCATCCTGTTTGTTTTCTTTATTTAGCAAAAGCACAATGTTCAATCATAAACGCATTGAACTTTAGTTTACAAAGTCGTGAAACTCATCAAGTGGTCTGGGTGTTCACTGATATGCTCACACCAAAATCGCTGCAAAAGATGCTTTCCAACAGGTTTTATTGTAGTTTTTGTACTAAGTCAAGTCAACAGAGTCAGACAAGAACTAAGATTAAACCTGTTGGCAAGCATCTCTCAATTTTTGTGTAAGCATATCAGTGACGATTTCATCAGGAACGATCTTAAAACAGGGCTTTAAGTGTAAAATACCGAACTAACCCTTTTAAGTTGTTTCCGCTGTTATAAGACAAACTCATTTGGCATTTGTGTCGTAGAAGTCTGACTAACAGTCCTGGATATGGCAAGCCTCAGGTGGAGCTTCATATCGTTGAAAGGTGAAGAAGACTATTTTTCTCCTCCTCTCTCTACTTTAAATGGCTTAGATTCACCATTTGATTTAATTTACAACTGTCTAATATTGTGGCTAATTTCCATGGCAACAAATTTAGAATTAAGATGTAATGTTAAATTATACAGAAAGTTTGAAAATATGATTTGTGTGTATATTGAAAAAAATAAATGCTAGCTGTGAATTTATCCTTAGTAAGACAAGAGTCAGCCATGTTTTACCTTCGCGACGTGGTGTAAACAACAAAATCGGTGTAGCTTAAGTCTCCTAATGACTCCTGCAGAGCACGTCCAGCTCCTGCTCTAAAGAGACATTCAAGCCTGTGTAAAAATTCTGCAATCAGTTTCGTGTGGGAGTCACTTCTGTCTGAAGCATCGGCTTCTGCTACTCATATTTGCTTTTTGTAGTTCAGATAATACATACTTTGACAAGACATAAACGTGTGTGACTGTTAAAAAATAACGAGGCAAAAATGTCACTGTATTTATATGCTATTATTATATTAAGTGTGTAACGGTCATTCTACCAGGGTGTAAAGTAACGAATTACAAATACTCACGTTACTGTAATTAAGTAGTTTTTTTTCAGAAATTGTATTTTTTTTGAGTAAGTTTAAAATTGTGTAATTTTACTTTTACTTGAGTACATTTTAAGTGATGTATCGGTACTTTTTCGCGCTATTTTCCTTCTGTTTGTGGTCGTTACTCGTTACATGCTTGTTCTAATTTTATTTTTATCCATCAACGTGATTGAGATCGAGTAATCGGTCTCGTGACTGTCATCAAATTAAATTAAGCATAGAAAACTTTAACCGCCTATTCCTGCTGTTACTCGTGACTGCTGTGGAAGTGCATTCTTCACACATCAATTCAATCCAGATATCAGCTTCTTCCTCTAATATGCTAAGGTACATTTCACATTTCTGCTTAAGATGATATTTATATAGGCTGGCCTGTCTACAGGGCATTTGGTCTGAGGTTGGGGGTATTGCGTGACGAGTTCATAATGCGGTGAATTCCCGCTCCCATTTACTTCACAATCACATTATAGAGAGACGCGCATCACGATCTGTCCACTGCCGCGTCTCGCGCTCGCCATGCCGCCAGATTCAGAATCAGTGCATCAGGTCGTTAACTTGAACTGCATTTCTTAATAAGAAATTAGCACAGCTCGTTAATAAACAACGTTTTTTGATTGATCCATTATATGATCCATCTTCATTTGGCTAATGCACTTGAACATGTTGAACTTTTGTTTTATATGGCAAGCCTCAGGTGGAGCTTCATATCGTTAAAAGGTGAAGAAGACTATTTTTCCTCCTCTCTCATCTTTCTGTGAATTCTTGAAAAAGCGTAATACTAAACTGTGCATCTACCATTGTCATTCTCATGTGCAAAGAAAACTATTCTCTAAGTTTTGTTTTTCCTTATTCTACTTTTATATTACAAGAGATGCTTCTCAGTTTTGTAGCTGATTTTGACCAAAAACCTTTTGTTTACTTTTACCAGCAATACAAAAATAATATGACCCGTTTACTGCTTAGTACACTAAAGGAGTCTGGACAGTTCCTCAGGGGGACTAAATGCTGCTAGGTATTTTCCACTACCGTCTGTTCAAAATAAATGAAAAGAAACCTAGCATTGGGGATTTGTTGCTTTTTCCTGTTGTATCCTGTATACACAACACACACACACACAACCTTGTTTCATTTTTAGATAGAGATCACTGAAAGTAAAGGTAACTTGCAGTTATGCAAGTAAGATTACATGTTGATTCAGTAACTAACCACTTTGACTGATTCAGAGAGTTCATTAAATGAAGGTTTTGTAATAATGATTCAAACTGAGACTCTCTGAATGACTCATTCAAATAACCACATTTGTTTGGGTAATACTGGTTGCTAGGTATGATTTGTTTATTTGCGTGCAGCTCAATAGAAAGGTGCTCTTGCAATTATTCAGTGGCACAGTTCCTTTACACATTTAATTCTGACTACAAGCTTATAACTCCTGGTGTGTGAAGGGTCTGTGCAGTATGAAAAATGTCCCATCTATCCTGACATTGTAAAAAGTAATGCCCTTAAATAAACATACTATAAAATCCAAAGTCAGCACTTGAGCAAAAACAGATGAAGAAAGAGAGTAAAAGGAGAAGGATGTATTTCACGCTTTCTAATAAATCCCATGTGTGTTAACGGGGATGGGCCAATCGGTAAAGTAACTATAACAGGATCTCTGTTTTCAGAGGTCTGCAGTATTTCCCAGAATGCAACAATAGTGCACAATGTAACAGTCTAATTTCAGAAACCGGTAGTAAGGGGTGATTTCACTGACTGAGACAAAGTGCGAGCCTGTGAGGTGTGTGCGTGTGTTTCAAGGGGCTTGAAATAGACAGACATAGTGAACATAATTATGTTTCTATTTCTATTCTATTATAAAAAAAGGTTTAAGAAATTATCATCATAAAAAAAGGAAAGAGGAAATAATGATGTTTTCACAAAGTAACTGACAGAGGTTCATTTTAAGCCCGATAGTGTTGCATGTAGAGCATATACACTGAATAGACAAATTTGGTGTAGAACTCGGACTGAGATACAACCACAGTTCCCCCAAGCCTGTGTTCGCAACTTCCTCTTCCTCTCACAGATGATTACATGCCTCGAGCACAGGCTCTTTCAAACCAGCACAACTAGCAAGCTACACACACACAAAGACTCACAAAAGAACGGAAAAAAGGGTGATGGAGATGGAGGGAGCTGTGGTGCAAAAACTGCATCCAATGCAGAAACAAACACAAATTGATTACCAATGCAAAGCCTGGCAGAAACAACAAATACAATTAAATACTTCAATTTGCAATCATTCAGCCATTTTGTGGTGTAACCCAGATCAATATGCATTACTGTCTATTTATAGTTTAGACTGCTATGCACACACACTCACATTAAACCAAACTGCTGAAAATATCAACAAGACAGTTTATTTTTATCTGTTTATATTTATAATTTACTTTTTTTCTTTATGATATATGAAGATCACATTAAAAAATACTTTAAAAGTTGTTCTCATCTCTTCATTATTACATTCCACTACTTTAAATGGCTTAGATTGACCTTTTGATTTGATTTACAACTGTCTAATATTGTGGCTAATTTCTATAGCAACGAATGTAGAATTAAGATGTAATGTTAAATTATACAGAAAGTTTGAATTTTAATTGTTTTAATTGTGTGTATATTGAAAAAAATAAATGCTAGCTGTGAATTTATCCTTAGTAAGACAAGAGTCAGCCATGTTTTACCTTCGCAACGTGGTGTAAACAACAAATCGGTGTAAAACTGAGCTGATATTAATCCACACTTTATATAATAAAGACTAATTACATAATGGCATATTTGTCTGCAGCAAATTCAGTGCGTACCTGTTGAACTGAGGTCAGAGTGGGTGAAGGAAGGCGGTCTGGTATCCTACAGCGCAGGGGCTCCAGATGAGGGGAGGAGCTTGAGGTCCCGCCAGAGAAACCCGTTACTCACGCATGCTCCCTGTAACAAACAAAGTCGACTGTTAGAGGGATTACACTGTGTAACAGTAACCACACATTCATTAGTGATAAATACACTATACAGATATAGAAGCTATGCTGATTAATCAGATGATTTTTGGCCAACTTGAGATTATTACTTCATCAGATAATCCTTGCAAATATGTATAAATCAATATAGTTCTGACAATGAATCATTCACGTTATTAAGTTAAGTAAATGTTAAAATAAGCATTCATCAAAATGAACAAAAACCCTCTTATGCAATATTAAATACACTTGTTAAAATGCTATTCATCCAGCATTTAGATAATAAATGCCTGTCACCATCTATACAATCACACTCATTTGAATAAAATAAACTCAATTGAATAAAAGTCCACATTAAGTGCAGCATTTTAGGCAGAGCCAGAGATTTTATGTACATACAAACACATAATCCCTAGTTTATTAAAATAAATACCTAAAAAATGATTTCTTTTTCATAAGATGTCCCACATTTTCCTTTTAAAAAGGGTTCAAGAGAAATAAAGAATGACCATTACCAACGATGATTAAGTTCCAGACTCATGGGAAATCAAAAACCGCTTTAGGAAAATTCAAGCAGCCGCATTTAGCGTTCTGCATGTAAATCTATCAAATGTAAAAAAGTGGAAAGTCATGATCAGAAAAGACTGCATGATTATTTCAGACAGCCTCTTCTCCTCTAAGTTAGTGGCCTTTCCACACTAATATAATCTTTTCCTAACCTTCAATATCTCCTTCTCCAACTGAAGTGTTTGTGTGCAAGTATGTAAAGATGATGGCATCAAATCAGTAGTTCCAGGTTATTCTTCTATATATGGCTCAGGCAAGCTGCATTCTGAGCTAAGATGAATAAAAGATCAGCATGCAAGCTCAACATCTCTTTTAGATGGAGAGTGACACTCGCACACATTGGCAGTAAGGTCTTGAGCAAGGTGGTGGTCACTGAGCCGCTATACGCTCTATCGAAAGCACCTCTCTTATCCCTCAAACATTGTACAGGCCTTTCCACAGTCCACCACACAACACACACACCACAACAAAACCCAGAGACTGTGTTTGTTAGACAACTTCCCAAAAACCTGTTTGTGTTTCTGAGGTGTGTGACACTGCTAGTGCTAGAGCTTTTCCCAGGAGCCATGGAAACGGCTGCTAGATGAACAAAGGCCCAATTAAAGACTCTCGTCTACTGTGGGCAGGTCACTACGGCAACAGTCTTTATATCCTTCACAAAATTCAGACACAAACACGTGCACATTTTCAAGATGTTTTCATACTTTTTATTTTAGTTCACATTTTAGCCCGTTTCTTGTAATGATTGTATTTTTAAATGACTATTTTTACAATAAAAACTATGCAAATTCAAGCTGTCATTCGAAATAATTATATATCAAATACGTGTTGTTTAATAGCATTACTCAGAATTGAATGTACTTTCATTTGTCTGTCCATTTTCACCAGTATGATGTGGACACAACGCACCTGATGTAGAAAGTAAACAACTCAACTTTGTAAAAAATTAAATTAAAAAAAATGTAGTCCCGATTTTTTTAGCGTTTTTAGTCATTTTTAACACCGAACCTAAAAATACAAAACAAACAAGCGAAACCAAAAAAAAACCTGCTTTTATGACGTATATTTTGCCAGAGAATTCACTGAAAAACCAAACTAATGCTCTATGCTGGACTAAGGAAGAACACGATTCTGATAGCTGTACCGAACGGTATTATATTATTTATTTATTTTTAAACATTTGTTTACTTTATAAACTTTAGTAAAAGTAATTAAGGCTATGTTTAAACGGAAACAATCTGAAGAGAAAACGCAAAAGTGGCGTGGCGTTGTGTTATCACTTTTTATTCTGCGTTTAGACGAGCGTTATGGGTGGGAAATCTGTGTACATATGGTGACGCAAAAGTGTGTGAAATTCGGTGTAGTATGCACTCCACACGGCTAGGTGGCTATGTGATGTACTGCCTGCCACACAACAACACCAAGTCCGCGCCTGCGTACAACCTTCACTGTCTAGCAGACTTTAGTGTTTTTACCCTTTAGACGGGAACGCGACGGTAGAGCATTTTTAAGTTTTCCACTCTGGAGGGTGGTTTCACTTTTTTGCATTTTTAATCCATAGCGCGCGTCAAGTATTCGAGTTCTTTCGGGCTTGAACAAATCATTACACACAAATTATGGCAAAATGTCAGTTTTGTCAAATTTCCTCATAAGAGCTGTCTAAAATGATTTAAACAAAGTCTAAATGAACATTTGTGAGAAAATGGGACGCGTGTCAGATCGCGTCTCTCTCCCACATTGCACTGCATTAACGTGTAGCCTACAGCTTACGCTCACGCTCAACGGCTGTCCGAATTCACTCACTCATTTTCATTCACTCCTTCAAGTGAACAGTATTAGTGGACTTAGAGAATAATCCTAACTTAGTGAATGATTGTTTAGGGGGCAATTTCGGATTCAACCTCAGTTCAATTTCGGATACACTTACTATACTTGGTACAATTTCTATCTTTTCTTTTCCTTTTATGTGTATCTTTTCTATAATTTCTATTTCAAACTGCCTGTGTATTGTGAAATACGTTAACAAAGGACAAAAATGTATGTTTTTCATTTAAGACTTTTATTTGCAAATTACCTTCAACTGCCTGTGAAATAAGTCCAACTGGTGAACACTGAATTGGCAGTCGTCATTTAAATATGCTGATCATGACCATGACATGTCCAAAATTATCTGTTAGCATCTTAATTTCCATAAATGGTCTCTTAATTTCCAGTAAATAGTTTCGTTTTAACACGTCTATATGATAGATCACTCTGCTGTATTTCAAAAGAATAAGGAAAATCACTTTTCCATGATATGCCCCTTTAAACATACATATACATTTTCATAAATAAAATAATGCAAATGGGTAATAAATGATAAGGCTAATATGACTACTAACTTTCCACCTAACTAAATCCACCTCTCTTTCTGACCTTATCCAGCCTCACTTCCTCCCTCATATGAGGCTTTGTAAATCTCTCTTTGTAGAGAACCACTAACAAAAGTGATCAGTATAAAAATGTGTAAGGCAAATGACCAGACAAAACCAAACATGGACATGCTGGAACATGCTACTATTCTGTGTGTTTCAGCATATAAAATGTTCTCAGGCAGACAGTGTGCACACACACAAGCTTTCTCACACAGCATGTCCACCCTTTATTTTCACTGGACACAAAAGAACCCCAAAAAGGAACAAACATGAACCCTCCTGCAAACACACACTTATAATAAAACACTAAGGTGATACTGTGTTTCTCAATGAAGATCAATTCACTTTTCAACAGCAAGGCTCCTGGACTACATTGATCAAAAAAGCACTTACTCTTCCCTCTTTAACTCTTTATCACCCTCAGAGAGCTGCCCTATTAACACACATTATCTCTCGCACACAAAGCAACACCTGCTGTGACACATATGTAAATGTCTGTATCAGTATTTTTCCAAATTAGACAGTGAAGTCATTAAAGGCACAATATGTAGGTTTTTTTCCACCACAAGAGAGCGCAGTTTCCAACAATCACAAAGGTTTGTAGGTTTATGACGCAGTGATGGTACTTGATGTCAAGCTGATGGATCTAATAATGTTTATGGATAAGTGCAAACATTCATGTTTTATAACATTAGTGGTATGAAGCAGGTCAGGATTGCTAAAGAGACAGATATCACACACGAATCCCACGGATATAAAGGAATAAGGACATTTACTTCTACGGACTAAAACCGCAAGTGCTGGATTACTCACACAGGTCAGTTTGTAAGATGAATTAAACTTGTGAGGTAACACAGCACTGCTTCACTGCAACATTTTTTTCCAGGACGGACACTTATTTCAAACTGGACTTTCTCTGAAATAAAAAATCTTTGGAGACTTTTGGGATATTATAAATACACAACTGCAGGAAATATAGCATCCTGTGCAAGTAATTTTTGGATATTTTATTACAAAATCTTACATATTGTACCTTTAAATATACTATAATCTAATATACTACATTGGTTATATCCGTCCAATACCATATCAAGAAAAAAAATAAATAGGCCTACATATTTTAAGATTCAAAATGTAACGTTTAAATTTATAATATTTTACTTCAGGTCAACAAGAAAATTTTTAAGAAATAAATACAATCACATATAAGGGTAGGCGATATACGGTAGCAATTAACTGGTTTCTTGCTAGAAATTTCTTTTTGTCACATTATTTTTCTCATTTGAATGCTCTTATCAACATGGAAGAGTGGATTGGCTTGCTTTGTGCAAATGTTTTTTTTATTGAAAACAACATTGGCATATGCTGTGTTCAAATTCACACTAACATTCTCACTTGGAGCAAATAATCTCTCACACAATGTAACACAATAAAAGGGTGAAAGAAATACTGACGAAGTCTGGAGGGGGCGGACAATTCGCATCAGCTGTGTGTGTGCTTGGCCATCATCAAGTGCTATTTTAGACTTGACGTGCTGCATTGATGATAGCTCAGTTCACAATGACAAAACACACAGATCATTTTGGTCTTGTCAATAGAACCATTTGGCAACTTTTTAAAAGTAAACTTTCCGTTCAGAATCTTATTGGCATCGATTTCGGCGTCTCGCGCTCGTCATCCACTCAAAACGTGACAGTGAATCAACTATTTGGCCGGCTCGCAGACCCAAACAAGCGTGTGCGGCGTGCCTGTTGTTTTGTTTCCAGTCTAGCTAGATCCGCTTGCGCTTGGTGTCGATGGAAATATTTTTGCAATATCTTCATACAGTTTTTCTTGAGCTGATGTCAACTGAACCATTCAGTGATTAATCTACTCAATAGCATTGAAAATAATTCGGCGTGTTGTTTTCAAATTAATTCCTGCTTGAAGGAGCATAAATTATTCAGCTCTTCAATGCACCTTTCATGCATGCCAAAGGAATAAAAAGGACAAACACAAAATATTTCTGGCCAACATCTTTTCCATTATCTCTCTCGCTCTCTCTCTTTCTCTGTCCTGTCATATGTTCAGGTTTGATGCCATCATGGCAGCATGACAGGATACCGTCTCTGTTCCACTCCACAGCCTGGCACTGACTTCCTGCTAATCCATCAGATCATTGTCGCAATCATCATCCCAAACCATAAAGAAATAGCCCAAACTATTCAGGAAAAAAATGTCTCTTTCACACAAGAAAATATGATCTTTCTAACTCAGATTGATACTTTCTTCATGAGATCAGCACAGCAGTCACATAGCTGTTAGTTTCAAAAAGGAAATGAAACCAGACAGAGATATCAGACAGTACAAGCCTCATTCGCAATGACACCAGTCAATCAAATTCCTACAGAAAACACAGACACTGTAAGGGAATAATGAATGGGTTTTGTCTACAAGTATAGTGGACTTCTAAAGATGTTTAAATTTAAACAGACTTAAAAAAAATTAATTAACACTATGGATCAGATTTACTAACAGCTTGCACCAGTGCAAACCCTCTATTGGCTTTAAGAAACTACTGTCAGGATTTACTAACGACATGCAGTAAAAACTTAAAGTTGAAAAGGCGTAGACAGGGTTTTTGTGGCGGACCTTCTTTAAAATGCATTTGTAAATGTTTCCCTTTCAGATGCAAAATTTATGGGAGGAGAGTATTAAAGGAATCATGCAATTATTAATGTTTGAGTTAGTCAACTAACTGGCATTTGTGTCTTAAACCAGACGTAAATTTGCGCTGTTATTGGTAGATTGCGTTGGTCATGGAAATTACATGGCTATGTCTGTGCTCTTTCATTTGTGCGTCGTAAGTAGATCATGCGCAGAACTTCCGCTAATACAAACGCTAATTTGTCCTGTTTAATAAAGTTGGCCCTATAAATGATTATAATTCAAGATAATGATCAACAGCAATGTGTTTATAAAGTAATTCTAAAATGAAACAAAGTTACACAATTATTACTTGTGTAGCTTTCAAGCTTTGAAAACTATGCAAAATATCCTAAAATTAGAATCGAAGTCCATATAAAGGTAGGCATGTCTTAATCTTTGTGAACCAGTTCAACCTATTTATTCATGAACCAGATATAACTATTAATCTTATGAACTGAATTATTTTCAAATAACTTAAATTCCAATGTGTTTCTCCACAAAACCATCATATGGCTTCAGGGCAATGGTATGGACTATTTTTATGTTGCTTTTGTGTCTTGTTTGACGCTTTAAATGTCCAGTCTCCATTCAATGTAACTACACGGAAAAGAGCGACTAGCAAAATCTTCCATTCCATGGAAAAATAAAGTCATACTGGTTTGGAAAAACGTGAAGGGGAGTAAATGATGGCAACATCCTTTAATCTTGCGAGTAGGGCATTCATCTGACTGCACATCAGAAAGGGCGACATGACAGGATTTTGAAGGAAATCGTAGCCCAAATGTCAATGTGGCATGTCATAAGTGCTGCCGCTAATGTGAGTGAGACTACGGAATTTACGAGGGTTTTATGGTGCGTATGGACGCATATGGTGTGTAATACCGCGATGAGTAAAGCGCTGGCACTCAGCCGGCTGTTATACAAAGCCTGCATGGTTTGCTTACATACGATTCAAAAGTGGTCAGAGACCATTATGTGTGCCATTTCACAGTTGAGCATGTGAAACCACACACACCCCAGGGCCTTTACTACTATGAAGAGTGTTGGAACATTAGGTACGTCATTGGCGGCGACGAGGGAGCAAGAGTGACTGTGTCCATCTGGCTCCGCACCACGCCTAAGAGAGCATGAGAACCGTCTGAGAGAGCTCAGCCTCAAATGACATGAGGCACTCAACTTAAGACAGACGGTTAAAACATGCAAAACATCTGTGTCCATGGGTGGAGAAACTGTGTGCATGTGTGTGTGTGAAACCCAGAGAAACCAACAAAATGTTCCTCATCATTAAAATGCAAGGCACGCAAGCCACAACCTCAACCAATGTAATAAATCTTGCACAAAAACTCCATCATAAACCGACCAACAAACTTCTTTTTTACTGCTATAAAAATGCTAAATTACAGAAGCATCACAAAACGGCAGATAAAACACGTTTTATCATCTCTTCATTATTGAATGAGATAAAGAGCCTCTACACTCACCTCAATAACTGTCTATCCAGGGTGTAATGTTAACTTTTTGCTACACCTGCCGATGGCCAATGGAATTTTAAGGAAAAGTTAAGGATATAAAATACACTTTGTATTTTTCAGATTGTATAATTTTTATAGGACATTGGAGCGGCTGTCACTCAAAAAACACAGACTATTCAAACATTTGGGGTCAGTATTTTTTTTAATAATATATATTTTGCATTTATTATATCAAAAATACAGTACAACAAAAATATTGTACAATATTATTACTACTTAAAATAACTCTTTAAAAATGTAATTTATTCCTGTGCTGCAAAGCTGAATTTTCAGCATCATTATTCCAGTCTTCAGTGTCACCCTTCAGAAAGCATTCTAATATGCTGATTTGCTGCTCAAGAAACAAATATCATCAACAATGAAAACATTTGAGCGCTTTAATATTTTTTTGGAAACCCTGATACAGTCTTTCTTTCTGTCACTTTTGGCAAATTAAAGTACTAATTTCCTTTCTTTTTTTTTAATGTGTGACCACAAACGCACGTCTAGTGAGATTTAGTGTGATAGTGTGACACACACACACACACACACACATATATATACAGTATATATATATATATATATATATACACACACACACACACACACACACAAACCTTCGTTCAGGTTCTTGAAGGTCCCGTACTTCGTAATCCCATGTTCCAAACTTTAGTTAGTGTGTAATGTTGTTGTTAGAGTATAAATAATATCTGTAAAATTATAAAGCTCAAATTTCAATGCCAAGCGAGATATTTTATTTAACAGAAGTAGCCTACATTGAACGGCCCATTTGGACAACATCCCTCTACTTCCTTCTTTAATGACGTCAGTAGTTGACTTAACGTCCGCCCACAGGAATGCTCCCTCAACTCCCTCAACTTGTGCATTTCTTATAACTTACTGTGTTTATCTCAGCTCTTACGGTGATTTTCAGTAAAACTGACGTTTCATCTTTTTTGTGATGTAAAATAAACTTTATTAAACTCATCAGTATAAGTTTGATCATAATTCTGACCTGGTCCGAAACAGCAGGTATTTCATAAATAATGGATACATACAAGAAGATAACAAATACGTTATAATAACCGTAATTAAACTACTAAACTATACCTGTTCCATCTCTATACAGCACTCTGACTCTGTAGGCATTATTGTCCGACTCTGAAATGAACACCGTTACTGAGAGTTTCTGATATTATCATCATTCCGTGAGATGAAATTGTCCTGAGAGACTGAGCGCGAGCTCATGAAGCTCCGCCCCCTGTGCCGGCAGCGGCAGCTTATTTGCATTTAAAGGGCACACACTCAATCAAGCGTGTTCCTGAGCTCAAAAAACGAGATTTAAACATGCAGTAAAAAATGGTCTGTTGGGTATTTTGAGCTGAAACTTCACATACATATTCTGGGGAAATTCTGGGGAGACTTATTTTACATCTTGTGACAAGGGGCATAATACGGGACGTTTAAATCTGATTGAGCCTGAGAGCCTTTTCCAGCCATGCACTATTCTACCAGTATCGGTAGAAGAAAGGCGGAAGAAAGAGGGTTTTTAAAAACAGTCCGTTGTTTGTGCTGTCAAACTGATGGATAAACGCAATATCGCACTTGTAGCCATGCAATATGGCTCTATACGGGCGAATCACAGCTGTGTGCTGATATAGAGCAATGGCGCACGACTACTCGCAATATATTGGTCATACACTGGCACATGCGGACAGAGAGATGGTCTGATAACAGCCACACAGAAAACAGGATTAAGGCATGAAAGAGATTCATTGGGATTGAGATTGAGATTATGACTGACATGCACAAAATCTGGAAGCAGATTAACTTTCAAACTCATCCAGCATATGAATTACCCTTGAACTGAACCAATTCAATGTTATTTGATGACTTGAAGCCAAGAAAAAACATTTCAGTAGCTTTGGTTCTTCACATTATACCAGTTCTGCTACATAGATTTTATAAAATGCTTTTTAAAATGCCTTCTAAATAAATGTACATGTGAAAAAAGAGACCAACATGTCACCACACACACAAGGGTCAAGTACAGATTGTATGAGTACTACATACACGGGTCAAGTACAAAGAAAAGAAGTAAGATGTGCAGGAGTTCTCAAGGCTGCTTCTTTGTCAGTGAGCTGGAAAATTCAGAGCAAACAAGACTATGTAGCCAAGTAGATCTTTGCTTATTGAAAATAAAATACATTAAAATGATGTATTTTAAACGAAAACTTATTTAACATTATGAACGATTGACTATTTGAACGTACTCACTGTAAGTCTTTGTTCCCTAAACTAAAATGTATATGCAATTGCTGCCTTGAAGTGGCAGTCATTGCACTTTTACCTGACGTGATCGTCATTGCACTTTTACAACCACTTTGAATTTTAAAACTGAAACTAGAAAAGGATGGAAATGATTGCGGTCAAAATGAGGTTAATTAAATTACATTACATAACGGTTTTTGCTGCATAACATTGTTTTGTTTTTAACACACATTTAACTACATGACAGCAAAATATCACAGTCTCCAGTCCCCTGATCCATCACATGTAATCAAGAGCACACTGAAGCTTGCTCTAGTGTAGGCGTGCAATGTTTAGTTGTGGTGAGTGAAATGTGATTCTCTTCAGTGCGGCCCATAGTGATCTCAGTCACATTACAGCCAACACCCCAACCAAACCCCAATGCACACACATACGCTCTCTCTCACATCTTCAGTCTTTTTCTCTCAGTCCCTGACCCAATTTCTCGGTATAACATTCCACCATAAGGCGGTATGAAACTGTTACAAAGAAGGAAATGGTTAAGAGTGAAAGAAAGACTCTCTGAAAGCTTTGTAACATCATGCACATCTCTTCAAACTTTTTTCAGTCTCTCTATCCCCCATCTCAGAGTTTTCCCTACTCCCTCTTAACAGAACTACAGTCATAAAATTTAAAGGGGAAAAAAAGAAACAGCACAGAGAGCTTCCAGACGTGTCCTGGGTGGGCGGACAAGCTGATACAAGAGCCATAGAGCATCAGGCAAATACAACAGACTGAGAGTTGGACAGAATGACAAGCTTCTAGACTAGTAAGAACACACTATACGATTAAGAGAAGAGTGTTTTTTTGGTTAATAATAGGGACTGACTGCTTTAATTTAAACAACATTTAATCTGTATTCTTCATGGCCTGTTTCCTTTTTAGGGACAAGGAACAAGTATGCACTTTAAATCCCAGACATACACACAATCAGGAATGTTCTCTGAGAGAGCATGTGGTTTAGGGAACGCGTGAGAAGAAAAATATTACGTTCATTTAAGGGAACGTAAAACAATAATCACTTAAACCCATAATAAATTTCATTTACCTGTGCCATACAGAAATTGAAAAAGGTTATGAAACAGTTCGCACTGCATAAATTATAAATGCATAAATTATAAATGTATTATAAAACATAGATTAATCCTTATCAAAGCTACAAGCGTTCTTTAGTCAAGAGCAGTTTCCTGCAATTTTCTCTGTTCCCTTTGTTCTTTAAGTTCTTTAGGTCAGACGCGTCCGACGAGCCCAGAAAAATATCTAGCATGCTAGATAATTCAGAGCCGTCGCGTGACTCAACCTCAGTGATGTCATGAGCTACAGCCAATCATAGCAAGGCATGGGTTGAGGTAACCGGTTAAAGGACAACTCCGGCGCAAAATGAACATTTGGTCTAATTACACATTGTTACCTAGTCAACCGTTATCTGAGATTCATTATCATGATTGCCGAATGAAAATAGTTTTATCTATAAAAACAGTTTAGCCTATAATGCTAGTATAACGCTAGTATATAGGGCATAAAGTAATGACAAAGAAAAATCGCTTGTTATTACCACTAACAAGGCTCAAAATAGCCCTACAGTAACACGGCAGCATAATAAGGGTCCCTACATTCAAACTGAAGCATTGAGAACTTTGTCAGTGTCCATATAGTTTAATAAGAAGATATTTTATACACACAGTCAACGTCGCAAATACAGGAAGAAGCCATCTTTGAAAAATAGTCTCTACCAGTCGATCTACGAACGCCAATCCAAGTGCCGGAGATCCGGAACAGTGCCGGAATACTTTAAGTCCTGCGTTAGTCCACCATAGTTCTAGTCTGTCTAATTTATTCTGTCTCAGAAAGTAGCGCAGCTGCTTTGTTTACAGGGTTATTATGTAATGGCTGCATTCCTAATGTTCCATTAGCACCATCTGCTGTCAGAGAGTGAATGTGCATTTTCATTCAGCGCGCTTTCTTCATTCGTTCCGCCCTGCTGCTCATGCGTGTTGGTCTTGTTTACATCAGAGTGTGCATGCCTCTTTGACGCAGCATACAGAGGTGTTGTGCATTTTAACTAATTGATTGAAAAGTGTTCTTAAAGGGTTAGTTCACCCCAAAATTAAAATTATGTCATTATGTCAGCCGTTTGTTGTAGTACTTTTCTTTAAAAGCAAATATCTTCCTTTGCTTTGAACTTTGAGCGTTGAAACTTTGATAATGTTGTTTATGCTCAAACAGCAATATTACAGTAACTAAAGTTAGAAAAGTGAAATCATACTTTACCACCCTTTAAAATGTCCACTTTCTAAAATGTGCTGTAGAGTACACCTGATAGTCCAAAAAAGAGTCACTGTCCTCATTGAGCAGAGCAAGAATGGCTGTATCATCTGCATATTTAAAATAATGAGTTGCTGTAAATGGACTCTGACAGTCATTTGTGTAGAGAATAAAAAGGAATGGACTAAGTACACACCCCTAAGGCGTGGCCGATATTAAGGACAGTGGTTGGTGATAATGCACTGCCCACCTGAACCACTTAGGGTCTATTGGAAAGAAAATTATGGATCCAATATATTAGGGATGATAGGACTTCTCTGTAGTTTCTTTATCACCTGGTGACGCCGAGTTGATTTAAAATCGGAACTAAAGTCATTAAAGAGAAGTCTGGCATAATTCCCAGAAATGTCCAGGTGTTGAAGTAGTAAAAAGCAGGAGAGGCAGACGCAAACAAAACAATTTATGCATAGTGCAGAATCTCTCCTGCTTTTTATATATTCTAATCATTCAGGCCAGCACTCTTAAAGTTTAAGCGTAATCATTGAGTGAAGCCTGTTCCTATGCCCATTTACCAGGTGTTGTAGTAGACAATGTAAGAGACAAGCCACTGCATCACCTGTGCCTCTCTTCTGCTTTTATGCAAATTGTGGACAATCTAGAGATGGTGTATGGAATCATTATGTTTTTGATGATTTTCTCAAAACATTTGATTATAATAGAGGTTAATGATACAGGCCAGTAGTGATTTAACTCAGATGGATGCGTGTTTTTTGGAACAGGAATAACAATTGATGATTTCCATTTGACAGGTATTGTTGAAGTACAGAGTGAACAGAGGAAGAGTGAATGGAGAATAGGGGTTAATTCCAGGGCACAGCTTTTCAAGACCCGGCCCGGATTACCATCCGGCCCAGGAGCCTTATTTGGTCTGCACTTAATGAGCTGGGAATAGACATCCTGCCTGGTCAGAAGGGACTCATAGTTCAACTCTTGAAGGGGCAACGAATCGAAAAGGCTCTCACAGTCTGCTGAAAAGTCAAAACAGTGAATCAAAATGGGCATAAAACTTATTAAGATAAGATTACTTGCAAAGGTGGTGGGATCTGATCCCTGATTACCGTATATCGGCACGTCTAGTGGGTAGTTTCGGTCTCACCTGTCTCACCTGCCCTGTGCTATCAACACACGGGTGATGACACGTAAACTGACTGGTCATATTAAGATGTATTGCTTTAAGCATGGAGGCACTCGCATCAAACAAAGTTTGTGAAGAGTAAATGTTTTGACCACATTTTTCTGACCATCGCTGTTGTAACGTATTGGGAAGCCAGTTCTCAGATAGAAGATTTTTATGATGCAGGCAGTGGCTCTATTAGCGGCTTGACTCCTTCACTTACCGTGTTGAACTTAAACACACCTACATATATTGTTTTTTGTTTTTTCAACTAAACCATATTATACATGCATCGTTGGATTTGGGATTAACTGTGGTGCAAATGTCTGCTGAATCGTGGGTGGAGAACAGTACGGTTTGGTTTATTACCGAGAAGCATTAGACCCTTAATAAATATAGCTGTATATATAAAGTGTGTGTGTGTGAAAGAAGAGAGGTCCATAAATCAAGTAACCATCTTAAAGAAAACAACCACACTGACCATATTAAAAATAACACATACACATGGATCACAATCATGTGACACAACATGGTTCGGTTAACTAAATATAACTTTTTCCCCGCATGTCTCCACTTCCTTCCACTGTAGAAAAATAAAGCCAAAATATCCCAGTAACAGTCATTGCGATTACATTGTTAGGAGTAAGGGTCTGTGTAGCAGTGAACCTGAGGTGGAGCTTCAGCATCAAGGTCCTGCCACACTCCCGCTCCCACAGACCGACAATCGATCACAAGCACAGGTTTTGCATTTGATTGTGCGAGTAAAAATTGGTTAATAATATCAATTTTATAAGCTAATTGGTTAATAAACAAAACAAGTGTGCATTTACTCCATAAAATCATGAGGTTAAAAAGGCCCATGGGGCCGTCTGGCTATTGGTGCTACCGTCGACAACAAGCGCGCACATTTAGCCAATCAGCATTGATCAGGTAGACATGATCATTCATGACTGAGTGGCAGGTTTTTAGTGCAATAACGTGTAGCTGACTATTCAAGTGATTGCTATGCCAAAGTGACAATATAGTAAGCTCTATAATTTAAGTTTCTACTGTAAAGAGTGGGAGTGTGACCCAATTCTCAAATGTGCATTACACCTGTGGTGAGCATTGACTCTAAGACTCTTTATAGACCCCTATTCAATGAACTGTGACGTTGGCGCAAAAGGGTCTATAAATATAACTAACTCTGAGAGCACAATTTACATTTACATTTAGTCATTTAGCAGACGCTTTTATCCAAAGCGACTAACATCTGAGGACTAAATCAAACAAGGGGTGACTTAATTGAGATCGAAAATGGGATGACTCCTGTCCATCATCATGTGCCAATGGTCTGACCAGGACATCTGAAAAATTTTTAACAGTCCAGTAATGCACTCCATTATACTCGTCCCTGACAGCTGCTGAAAGAGGTTTGAATCAACGATCAATCAGTTTCTGTGCCTTAGCACTGCGTTATGTTCCACAAAGTGTACTACAAGAAAAACTTTGTAGCAAATGATGCGGCAAAGACATTTTGACTTAGCAAGAAGACTGATACAACTCTACAGCAGAGGTTTGATGAAGAGGCTTGTGCCTTTATTAAACTCTGCTTGTTTACAAGCAATCATGAAATACAGCACATTACAAAAAGTTACTTTTTGTAAGAAAGTGTTTTCAGATTATGGCTTCAAATTTAGCAGTAACAGTCAGGAGTACGGTCAGGTCAAATAATCTTGGGTACGGGCCGAGTTCAGGCTTCAATTTAAAGACTGTGCAGACCTCTAATGCATTTAGGCTATCTAGTGTTTGCATAGAAAAACAGCTTTCCCTCCGATAAACACATGCAGTGTTAAGTCTGTATAAACATGCACACACAGAATCTTCTGTGAGCTGGATGAATGTGGAAGTATTAGAGAGTGATAATGAAGTCTAAAATTTTCACTGTGAAAGTTTTTCTCCATTTTAAACTGCAAACCATAAACACAACACAAACATATGCTGCCACAGTCAGTTCCTCTAAAAAGCACACAGCATTGGGAAGAAGGGATAATCAAGCATTTATCTTTGAATTGTTGCACACCACCATTCTATGAGAAATAGCAAAAGAATTCAGCATTTAGCAGAAAAATATTTTTTATTCATTTAACCAATCTTGTGTATGTGACGGGCGTACAAAAATTGAGAAGTGGTTCCCTCACTAAGCGATAAACACATTCAGCACACCTGTCTCATTAGCATTTAGCATTAGCAATACATTTCTTGTTTACAAACAGTAGGGTCAAATAGTACTGGCAATGCTTCTGTTTTACATTTACATTAATTTTTATACTTTTCCTCTTCAGTGCTTTGGAAATATGTGATAGCAACATGGCATCATGACTTTGCGTAAACATACAGTACATGCCACTTTCAAGTCAAGTGACGTGTTATCTATACACATTTTGAGCAATCCACGTTTATGTCCATGCCGAAACTAACCGTCATCTTTTGCGTGTATGTCTATGCTGTTAAATGTCCGAGTGATTCCGTGTGTATGTACACGCCGTTAAATGTCAAAGCGAAACGAAGCAAAATGTAGATCTACATCTGGGGAGCGATATTTTTTCCTGAGGATGGTAGGGGAAGACTCATAAATGTTATTAACCCCAGTGACGGGTAGGTTTAGGGATGGGGTAGGACATATATTTATATATACAGTAATGTAACGTTAAGTCAACGGCGTTGATAAACACGCTGAAAAGCGATTATGCGTGTTGATACCATGGCTCGGTTTCACACAACATGAACACAGCTCCCGCAGGAGATCCGGCAACACTACAGTGGAAACGAGACCCGCTGATTACTTGAACTAAATTTAAAACTTGAACTTTTGATTTTAAAATGTTTTTTATTAATGAGTTTAAATGTAGGCAGGTACATGTTAAAACAAAATATCATCTAAAATAAAGGAATATCATGTAGCTTAAATGAGTCATTGTATTGTATTTTACAAAGGTTATAGATTACGTTAATAGTGTTTTTTTATAGTAAGTTTTATTTGAGTCAGAAGTTTGTGGTAATTCTTATATAGATAAATAGATAATCTAGATAATTACTAATAAGTTCCCTATATAATTTTACTTTAGAATACTGTTTCAGGTTATAAGTAGCCTAATTCCTGGATAGTTATCTGATAATTCTTTATTAATTACTAATGGGTTCCCTATATTTTCACTTTAGAATACTGTTCCAGGTTATAAATAATTCTTAAAAAAAATATCTAGTAATCCTTTATTAGTTACAAATAAGTTTGCTATATTTTCCTAATAAGTTCCCCTCAGTTGTTGCTTAAAATCCATAAATTTAATCAATGGCGTTCTATGCTGAGGAAAACAGACACACACAGGACTGTATTTGAAATATAAAAACTAATCTGAGGTTAGTAAAGAAGTAGTTAATGAAGAATTACCCATTAGTTCTTTAATAATTCTGTATTAGTTATGCAGTATCAGCAGATTCAGAATTCTAAAGTGGTGCCAATGCAGTATTTTAATGGAATTGAAGTGAGACTCAAATCCTCAAATAAACTCTTTCACTTGAGTGTTTCTCTGACTGAAGCAGTCCTAAAAATAACTTTCTAAAGCACAGCAGCAAAGTCAGATCGGCTGATAAACTATGATAAACTAACACTGATAAACAATGTGCTCTAAAAGCCCTTGGTGCAATAAAGAAAAGAAAAAAACAGAATATTTTATACTACAGGTATAAATATTTCGAAAACTCTCCACTGCATTGTAAACCCAAACTGAAAAAAAAACATGTAAAGATTAGGACTGTCAAATTAAACATGTTAAATTAGTACACTTAACCCTCTGGGGTCGGCAATCACGCCAGCGTGATAAGCTCACGTTTTTCTTTTATATAACGCTCCATTCATTCACTCTCGCGCCTACATTATTACATGAACAAATCCAAACTATATTACCACAGCCTACTGAGATTTGTTCTAAACAGCCAAATACTATAGAATAGTATCTGGTGATTGTCATTTGAACCTTTCTGGATTCGCCATCAAATAAGTTTAATTATATCAAGTACTGTGAGTACAGATGTGACGTAATGACTCAATATAGCCTACTAGCCCAGACTCTTCTTTATGTATATGACGTAATGACGCAAAAACATGCTCGAATCCCCGCAGAAATCCACCGGTGCCACTGGAATTAAAAATATTATTACAAGCTTACTGTTGTGAATCGAGCTAAGGCAAGCAGATAGTTTTGAACACTGGATGGTCATGTATGTTCTCAATTATGTATTTAGAATAATTTTTAATCCCAAAAAAGCTTCAGACAGCAGCTTTAAAGAATAGACAAAGTAAGATAATATTTTTTTCAGTACTAAACCTACTCTTACAATAACTGTTTTGTTCATAATCCTGTTGATCCAACTGTCCTTGGCATGAACACAAAGATGCTATGGAGCGCTCAAAATTCTAACAAATAAATGTGAATTTCTCAGTCCATAATAGTCATGTGGTCCTAGATGTAGTGCAGGAGTCACATTAACTTTTTAATCTATTACCAGTCCAACTAAATAACTTAAACTATACTAGACTATTGAAATAAACTAAACTATTACTAGTCCTACTCAATAATGCTCAATAAAGTAATTTTATGCAGTTTAACATGCCTTTATTGGCACTGTATGATTACAATCCAAACAGCCCATATTTCATCTAAAGAGTTATCTTTAGTAAACACACCGGATCCCTTTGGTGGGGAATGAGGAGGCAGGCACACCCTGTTGTATTCATAGCAACTCACTGCCAACGTCACATCAAGTTATAATTAGCATCCATACAACCTGTAGCACTTCAACAGACCCCCTCCATCCCCAGCAGCACACGCTTAACAGACTTCCTTTTGGCCTCAATCTGCTCTTAATGAGAATTACAGGAATGAGGGGCATGTCTCAATTCCACTGCCATTTCACCACACAATCCTGTGGCTTAAAGCATTGACAACATTCATTTCAGATTCTCAGTCTGCTGAGTCATTCTGTCCAATCACTTGTACACATCCATAAAGTTTGTCAAAAACCAGAGGTCAGCCAAAGACTGTGAAGTTTATAACAGCCACTTAGATACTTACTCACAATGCACTTTTGCGTCTCACTGATCAAACGCTTTTCTGCCTCCATTTAGGTTTTATCTCTCTCTTCTCTTCTCTCTCTAGTATAAAGTATAGAGGACATGTGTGGACTCAGTTGCTTCAATTACCTAATTTTTCAAATTCAAAATGTAAAAAAAATAAAAACACCACCACACTACTGGTTCAGTACTTTGAGAGCTAACTAGAATAATATGGGAATTCAGACCACCTGCATAGCTCACAACTTATTTTTCTCATAAATTACCATAATGTCTACATTTATTTTAAAAAGAAAACAGGAAACAAAGAGCGAGGCGAAACAGAGGGACACCACAGATAAATTCCACCCCTTTTTCCTCAGACCAGCTCTCAGGGGGTCAGACTAAGGAATGCAGTAAAGCCGCTGAGCCGAGAAGACCGACCAATCATGCAAATCAGAGCCCAGAGAGAGACTGAATGATCAGAATGAACAAATTCTTCTGCTTTGTCGCAGTCTCAATCTACATGCCAACCTCAGTTGATAAAACTGAGAAAAGTGAGATTAGAATTAAACACTTGGATCATAAAATGTCAGATCGTTTTAAAAAGAAATGTATTTTTTATTGTTATATTCATAATTTAATGTATGACACGTCACATTTGCAATTTTACCCTGAAAAAAAACCTGAAATCATATTTCTTATCTTATTATAAAGTTTAAAATATTATATTTTAATATAATATTTATAATTATATTTAATATAACAATTATAATAATATTGAATATAATATTGTACAGTATTTAATAAATATTTTATATATATATATATATATATATATATATATATATATATATATATATATATATATATATATATATATTTTAGATGTGTACCCTCACGTGTATTTGTTCAAGGAAAAATGACTTTTCACATGACATTTAAAAAAAAAAAGTTTTTTTTTTTTACATAAGAAACCAACAAGAATGTTGTACATTAGCTTTAATTTAGATTTTGCTAAAGATTTTCCCTTTTCTTCACTATAAAAATTCTTATGTCACTGCTCACACACGTAAGGAAACCACATTTTGCAACAAGATAAAAAAAATATTTTTAAACAACATGAGGGTAGAATAATTACATGAATTACTGAATTATTTGTGAATAATTTCTCTTAATATCTCTGATTCACTGAAAACGTGCTAAAACCCAGCAGCTCCACGCGCTCTCCAAGTTAAAGCGCACAAATCAGATGACCTTAATCGGGCAAGTGGAACAGTCAGGCCGTATGAATTAAACTAATTAAGCTATTGGCTTCAGATTGAATCAGCCGTTTAGCAATCATTCCAGCTCACTCGTTATAAAGGCCTCTCAATTATGATTTAGAGCTTCATCAATATTCTATTTATTGTGCGGTAATTGACGTGTGCGCAGTGTCCGGCAGCTGGCCTAGTTCTCTGCTTCTGGCAGATTAAGTCTGTGTAGTCTCTGTGCAGACGAGCTCAGGCTATTCAAGCCCAAGGCAGAGAGCGATTTCAACCGGCTTAACTTTCGCACAAGCGCATACATGCACGCAAATAAATGTAAATATGTATTTGCTGACTAAAACAGTCTCCCTAATGCATGCATGCAATAAAATAGGTTTATACAGTGGCACGCTTGGAGATGAATGAGAGAGGATTCATATGGTTAATATATGTAAACTTATTTGAGCACAGATGTACTGAAACAAGACCATTCTTCTGCTCAATGTCTTCTCAAAAACAATGGTAACACTGTATGCAGTGTGTATACAGCTGCAAGGAGCTGATACATACTATCAAAAGCTTGAAGATAAAGTCATTGGGAGAAAAGACAGGCTTTGAACATGCACACGCAAACACACACACACACACACACAGAATGCAGTTGCATTTCTAACACTGCAGTTATCTCAGTAAGCTGCGATTATGTCTGCTGACTGCTGAGGTGAGATCCCCCAATGTGCATTTGAAGAGCTTTTTTTGGAGAGCTTCCTTACTGTCCCAGTGCTTCCTGTCTGATATGGAAATCCCCACATGGTCTATTGTCATCCATGCACACACAAAAAACTTCCTCCATTCCATTTACCCATGATGAGTTTACAAAATGATGAAATGTGACTGTAGACAATGACACTTTTTTGGTTTCATCTTCCTTAACTCGCCAAATGGCATTATTCACATTCACAAAATGGACGCGTTTAACTTCTTAAGTGTCTTCCTAACTCTCGACAGATGGATACTACTGCTATCTGCCTGACAGGAAACACAGCTGGTGCACAGGATGTGATGTCATCATCATGACCACTAGTAAACAACTGTCTGGTGTCTTCCTCTAGCATTTTTCTGACCTTTGGAGTGAGTGAGCAAGATGAGATTTTTTAAATGGCTACTTAATCACACTGACAACTATTAACAATTCACCTTGAAAAAACATTGAATGTTACTGGTAAAAGTGAGACATCATTACTGCCCTACAAAGCAAAAAGGCTATAATTTTTTGGTGAAACATTAGTTAATGTCATTTTCATGACATTTAAGGAATCCTTTGTTATGTAAAAAACATCTTATCTCAAATGTGTGTCGTTTAGGAGAAAAATGGTAGTCATTTGTAAGGTAACTGCAAAAATGCCCTAGTTAAAGGGATAGTTCAGCCAAAAATGATATTTAAACCATGCATTACTCACCCTCAAGCCGTTTGAGATGCATATGCAATGTTGTTTCAGACGTAACACATTTTCAGTTATTTTAGAAAATGTCCTAGACCCTTCAGTGGATATAATGTGAACAAATGGGGTCCAGCTCCTTCAAGTCCTAAAAATGTGCATAAATCCTTCCACAAAAGTTATCCATTGGCTCCAGGGTGATAAACGAAGGCTGAGGGTAATCGTGCGATATTGTTGTAAAAATACATATTTAAAACTTTATAAATGAAAATATCTGACTTCGGCAACGATTGTTCGCGACGGTTCTTACGCTACGTAACTTTAACGGGTGATGGAAGTCGGCATACGAGGTATGACGTAGCGTAGAAACGACGGTTTCTACGCTGACTACGCGGCTTCCATCCTCCGCGAATGTACGTCGATCGTTGCCAGAAGTCAGATATTTTCATTTATAAAGTTTTAAATATGTATATTTTTACAACAATACCGCAGAAGGCCTTCGTTTATCACCCTGGAGCCTGGATGGATTACTTTTGTGAAGGATTTATGCACATTTTTGAGACCATTTCTTCACATTATATCCACTGAAGGGTCTAAGACATTTTCTAAAATAACTGAAAATGTGTTCATCTGAAACAAGATTGACATATGCATCTCGAACGGCTTGAGGGTGAGTAATGCATGGTTTAAATATCATTTTTGGCCGAACTATCCCTTTAAAGTAATTTATCTCAGTTCTGCACTAGTTGCTGCCTTTTTGCTTATAAAGTTATAATTTACTCTAATTAATTTAGTTATCAGTTTAAAAATAAAATAACATCTAAATTTTTAATTATTAAAAACAAAACCAGCAAAATGCAAATGGATGGATGGAAGGAAAAAGTAAGAAATAAAATAATTCGTCCAGAAAAAGTAGGCATTAAGAAAATATAATATACAGTATGGAAAAAAATTAGAGAAAATCCGTATGAATAATTAAAGCAACACCAAGGAACTATTCCTCTGCGGTCGCCCTACAGGTTGGAAGCAGAATTGTCCATTACCGCTGTCATAAATAAATTAGTCTACCGCAGCCTACTGTCGCAGGCGCACGCTCTACTGTTTATCCAGCTTTAGAATCAACAATGGCCACAGACAATTTGGGGAAGTGGTGGGGGAAGTGACGGACGCCGTAAAGCAGTCAAATTTTGTGGTTGTAGTTCTTTTGGCGTCCCGGTTGCTACCCGAAACCTGAAGTTACATAGTGTAAGTAAAAGCGATACAGATCATGTCAGGCTATGTCAGATGTGTCATTTAACCTAATGTAACTCAATGTACCATCACAAGGGTCTTGGAAATATATTATGAAGGTTGAAAAACTATAGTTTTCTTTTAAATATACAATTTCAGCCAATACTACTAATAACATTTAAATGTTTTTTTTTTTTCAAATAAATAGCAATCTTTTTTTTTAAATCAGCAGATAACAGATAAAGTAGGCCTACTTGTATATTGTGCATCCCTACATATTTTAAATTTAAGCTATATGCTACTAGGCAACTCACAATTTTATAAAATGTCAAACCAGATTTAATTTAATGATTTGATGAAAAATGTGACAATTTTTCTCAGAAATCAGTCTGTAGAAGTCAGACTTTGCCAGCTAGGGGAATAAATGAATGACTGATAAACTGAGACTGACTGCCTGGCAGATTCACGCTAAATACCATTAGCTTTAGAGCTTAAACAGCACAACTAATGGGTGCAAGCCAGCAGAACCACTACGAAAGAACAGAACCAAACTGAGCAGCGCCCACAGAGACGAGATGTGGCAATCTCCGCCAGCATCAGCACTCTGGGACAGTGGAGTTTTGGAGTCATCTCCTCATACAGCGTGTTCTTAAATCCACCCTAATCCTCTGGCTGTGCACAGGATGAACGGGCCGATGGAGGGAGGATGAAGAGAGAGATGGAGAGATGAGCGAGGGATGAGAGAGGGAATTGTTCAGAGATGTCCTGGGTTGATCCGCTGGACTTCTCGTAAATCCTCACTGGATCTCCTGTGGCTTTTGTGACCTGGCTGTGACCAATCAAGCCACCAATCGGTCAAGCGAGCACCTCACACACATTACAAGATCTCTCTTTTAGGTGTCTTTGTCTTTTACTAATCCTCTTTAAGCTTTACATTGCTGCAAGTTCATCTGATACTGGGATAAGAGGCCCCTCAAACTTCATGATCTCATGAAGTATGTGTGCACACGTATGCGCGTGGGTCATGTATGTCCATCCAGAAATTAATTTTGCTCTATGAACCAGGATTATTACTGATTCCTTATTAGCAGCAGGCATGTTCATTTCTCTTCAGACCAGAAGTTTCCTGCAGAATGCAATTCATTTTCAAAGCATGCTGCAGAGTTTTCATAATTAATGCTCGCTGAGACTTGTTTATTATTAGCAAACATAATTACTCCCAAAATCAGATGAGTGTACTTGGAGGATAGGCTGACCCACCGTCTGTGCCATTGCACACTCTTGGGCCCTCATGGACAGTTTGTGTTCCTGCACTGAGACATGCACAAAATGTTAACAAGAAACCAAGCACTCAAAAAAAATATCGCCTGACATTTGCAATAATTCTCCCAACTCACTGTAAGATGAGACTCAGGGTAGAGACATGAACGAACATGTGCATAAGGGCATGATATGACCACATCAGGAGGTGAGTTGCTATGGAGACAAAGTAGGAGGGAAATTACCTTTGCACAGATCCAAAGGTCAGCTCTATCCCTGACTCTACTCTAGCAAGTACTTCAAAGTGTTTCGCTTTACCCTGACGCCATGTGACTCAATGTCACAGAAGTGGGCTCGGGATTTGAGCATTCATCATTGGGATGAGTCAAAGGAACAAACAGCAACAGCAATGTCTCCTCAAAGACTGATTCTCCATCTGCCCTCCGGCATTATGAGCGTTATACCTGCTCTAGTCGCTGCAAAGAGACTGACGTGTGCTGCTAATTCCCAGTAAATAACGATACTGTATGTTGCTATTGCACAAAATATGTCTGTTTAAAAATATGAATACATTTAGTGAGGTTTATGTTTAAAGTCAACATGAAATAACATTCACAGCCCAATTTACTTCCATAATGTGACATATTATTTCTGACTAAAACAGGAAATTTAACAAGAAAAAGGCTTTGCTGTCATTAAACATTCACTTAATCCATAGGCGTCATTTACGGGGGGACGGGTGGGACATGTCCCCACCATTTTTTGCCAGGGTCGATTTTGTCCCCACCACTTTTGAAACATCTCGCGCACAGATGTACCAATACAAATAAAACATTTCCAGTTAACAGCATTCGTTTAATTTGTTTGTTAAATAACAGGCAATCTAGCACTGAAATTAGTCTTCTCTCGGAAACGCGCTTCAATCCGTTGCGGAGATTCGTTCCGGTGAAATCCCAATTCAAAATACACACAAACGTGTACCTGTTTCTCATGGGTTCTGATCCGCTCTCGTATATTTTTCCCCTCATCAAAAAAACTATATACGAGTGCGGATTTGAAGCTCAAACCTCCTGAGTCCCGACACGCTAGGCAAAAATTCTACCTCAGGACCATCACTGTACATATGCATTAAAGGCCGTATATAGTCACTAAAATCAGACATTGCGCTCATTTTTATTTATGTACATCAGGAAGCTACAGGACATCATCTTTCAAAACATGACCTACTCGAAAGAGAAAAAAGAATGAATGCGTCATTGTACCCAGCACTTTTGAAAATCCCTTCCGAGTATGTCTCTGTCCCCAGCACATTTCAAACCAAACTGACGCCCATGACTTAATCTAATACTAATAAGTAAAATAACACTGTTAAATGTAACCTTTAGCAAATCTCCACATGTCATACTTTACATAATGTTGTGATGTCTAAATTTATCTGGAGCATTTAAAATGATTGCAGGGCTCAACAAGTAAGACTGCCTGATGGCCCGGGGCCAGACACTCGGGCCAGATCGGGCAAGTGCTGCATCTTCATGGAAGTTGAACATTTGTGCACGTTTTTGCTTTGAATATTTAAGCCTTGCCAACTTAAATATTCAAAGCAAATAAACACGTCTCTCAGTTTGGTACTCGCATAGTGTATGCTAAGTTTTGTGTGCGCAGCAACGCACATCCAAAGTGTGCACCCAGAACGCAGCGTCTCAGCAGCGCACAAATATTCTTTCACGACATAATATTCACACAATTGTCAAAATGCCCATCTTGTCAATAAAAAACTGTATTAAAGGTCCCGATTATGCCCCTTCACAAGATGTAAAATAAGTCTCTGATGTCCCCAGAATGTGTATGTGAAGTTTCAGCTCAAAATACCCAACAGATCATTTTTTACAGCATGTTTAAATTGTCATTTTTTGGGGCTCAGAAAACGCGCTGTTTTCATGTGTGCCCTTTAAATGCAAATAAGCTGCCGCTGCCGGCACAGGGGGCGGAGCTTCATGAGCTCGCGCTCAGTCTCTCAGGACAATTTCATCTCACGGAATGATGATAATATCAGAAACTCTTAATAACGGTGTTCATTTCAAGTTGGAATGATGATCAGAACATATGAAGAGTTCAGATGCAAAAGCCTCTAAATGCCATTTGAAATTTTCTTCTAAAATGACCATTTTTATCAAGCTTGTATATTTAAGTTCAGTAATTTCACTTAAATGACAATTAATAGTAGGGTTGGCTATCATTTGAATTTGAACGATTCTGATTCCGATTTCTTGTTTCGATTCCGGTTCCTAACGATTCTCGATTCAGATTCTTTTAAGAGGCAGGGTCAAAAAAAGTTTAGCTAACCTTGCTAACCAACGGTCTTTCTGAAGGAAATACTCCTTTCTGAAGGAAATACTCCTTTTGTCACAAATGTTGCATTTTGCCAGATTCGTTATTTTAAAAAGCGAAGCCACACTTTGGACCGCGACGTAAGCTACTCATGTTCGACTCGCACGGTTATGCCAACACTTCCGGTAGACGCTTCTTCGTTGGTGTTGTTCAGCAGTTTCTTCTTCCGGTCGAACCGACTGTGAATATCGAAACTAGGAATCGAAATTTTAACTTTTGAACGATTCCAGGAAAAACAAAAAGTTAGTCCCGGTTCCAATTCGATACTCAATTCTCAGATACCAACCCTAATTAATAGGTAATCTTCATTGCCATTTAAGTGAAATTACTGAACTTAAATATACAAGCTTGATAAAAATGGTCATTTTAGAAGAAAATTTCAAATGGCACTTAGAGGCTTTTGCATCTGAACTCTTCATATACTGATGAGTTTAATAAAGTTTATTGTACATCACACATCACACGTACGTCAGTTTCACTTCAGAAAATCACAGTAATAGCTGAGTAAACACAGTTAGTTATGAGAAGTGCACAAGTTGAGAGTTGAGGGAGCATTTCTGTGGGAGGACGTTAGTCAAAAAAACTGTTCTACTGACGTCATTAAAGAAGGAAGTAGAGAGATGTAGTCCAAACGGGCCGTTCAATGTAGGCTACTTCTGTTAAATAAAAAATCTCCCTTGGCATTGAACTTTATAATTTTACAGATATTATTTATACTCTAACAACAACATTACACACTAACTAAAGTTTGAAACATGGGATTACGAAGAACAGAACCTTTGAGACTGATTAAGTTGGGGGTTTTTTTTCCAGAGTTCATTTAATTCACTGCTCATGTTCAGCTCTTGGATTTTTCTGCTTGAATTCTTGTGAATTTATGTGAACCTGCTCCTTTGCAGCCACAAAAAGCTGAAGTGAGAGATCCACAGACAGAAACACACCAACACAGCTCTGTTGAGGCCTGTCCCCTTATAGGCATGTGGTCTGTGGTACTGTGAGAGCATAGTGCAAACACGCAGCACAGACTGAAAAATGATGATAACTCAGAAACCTGCACGACATGAGAAGCTGTGCTAATAGTCTGAGCAGGGGAGACTGGGTAAGCTGTGCCACTTCTTTAAAGGTTGTCCTCTAGGCATGAAGAAATTAGATCTAAAACTAAAAGTAATATGCCTCAATATATTCAAACTGAAATTAGAAGAAAGTGTCTACAAATTAATCTTTGGAGAGTATATAAATGATTTACATTGCAAATAAAACAATCCAACTGAGAGGTGGGCAATTAACCAATGCATGATCTCACATTTCCATAAACCAGCCAGGAAATGTTATAATAATCAAAATATTTTAATGCAATGCTACAATTACAAAATAGCAATAATATTTCCCCACAGCTAACATAAAAATGTTATGGGCAACATATAATAATTCATGGCTAATATGTAGCCAAATGATTTACATTTGTAATAACAACACATTAACAATTTTTACCATCATGTAAAGTCTATTTTTATATTTTTTGCTTTGACCATAAGATGTATGAAAACCTGCCATTCTAGGAAATTGACTTTGCAATACAATAAAGCTAAAAAGGCAGAAAGATATGATTTTATGGTATTGTGTCTAAAATGAAAGTTTGGTTTGCTAGATTAAGGAAGTGACACCTCTTACCCACTGACACATCTTACCCCACTCCCAACTACTTGGACAGTTTGCTCAAACAGACTAGTGCACTAATGTAACAGAAGACACAAAGCAATGATAACAGTTTAATGTCTGCAAGAGTTTTAATGTACTTGATTGAACTGAACTACATTGCAGTGCCGTCGTTAGACAAAGCTTGGCTGCAGAAAATGAGAGAACATAAAAACGATTTATTTGAAGCCATTTGTATAGAGAGCACCCTGCAAAACCCTGATGATATCACTGCACAGCCTTTCTCTCTCTTTTCGAGACAGAGGGTGACTGCATGGGAGAGAAAATCAATCAAGAGCGCAGTGTGAGTAAACACTTCAGGGAGGCACAGCCACAGATGCAAGCGCTATGGACAAGTCACGTCTGCCAACCCCAAACCAGCTAGACACACACACGCAATGAAATGAGTTGTGAAAAGAGAGAATGCATCTCCTCTAAAGAAAGGCACAGGCTGATGTCACTCCTGCTCAAAGCAAAAACAGCGAGAGAGACAGTGTGGGTAAATTCACGAGACATTGCAGTACTAGGACTTTTGACAATTGTAGATTATTTGTCTTGACACTTGCAATTATTAACATCAGTTCATATATTTATTTAGTGTAGGGCAGCTGCTTTACATAGACTGCACGCTGTAAAGCATGTTTCTGAATTACTTTAATGCTATTTTCTACATCAGTGAGAAGAGGAACGAGTGTCTAAAGGGTCAACTTCACACTCTAAGCAGTTAGCACCATGAAAAACAAACTGTTAATGCTTTTTTGTTTTTTTTCAAATTATACATGGGAAGCTAGCAACGCAACAACACTAGAACACTCATCCTGTTATAATGAATGAAGGCTTCATTGTAAGTTCACATTTTTTCATAAGAGACCCTGCAGCTCAGCTTGAGCTCATCGACTGTCCACGCACAGGGATCTGGACTCTGTACAGAATGACTCTCTTATTTACATTGAGTTGTTTATAACCCAAGTGAATACTGACTGTCACACTTATTGCGTAAGCGGAGCAACATATCAAAATTGAAAATAACCAAATGGGCTTTTCACTTTGGCACTAAAGCTTCTTTTTGAGTGTCAAAGGATCTTTCTTCAGCTTTCATTTTCAAGTGTCACCACAAATAGAAGCATGAATCATTAACATTTAGACGAGACTACTTGCATCTCAATCATTAAGATAATCCAAACACCTCTGATTTGTTAATGCGTTCATGATAATAACATTATAATTATTGGTAATGAAAGATTACTGATTATATGCAAAATTGCAGATAGTATTTTGTCTAAATTAATCAAGATAATTAATGACTAGAACCCATTATTTTAACTGCTACAAGTGAATTTAGGCATCACAACATTATAATGTACAGTATGATGAATGGACTTTAATATTTAAATCTGCTAAAGATCATATTTAACAGTGTAATTAAATTGTGTTTTTGAAGATTAACTTATGTCAAAGGTAATCTAAATTGTAAAATGGTTTAAATTAATGTGTAATTAAATATCAAATATCCAAAATATTTGCTAAAAAGGTACTTATTGATCACTTTGGCCAGCATGAGTTGTTTTTAATTGTGCTACAATTGAATAAATGGATTAAAAAATCCTTTGTCATAATTGCAGTAGATTTAATGGACACGTCAGAATTAGTTCATTTTTAAAATTAATTGTGTAGCAAAGCTGCAATCACATAACAAAATGTTATCGTATTATTAGTATCATGTATCATTATTTAAGTCTTCAGTGGTCTTCACATTAGCGACGTACATCTCTCTTTCCAAGTCACAGCATTGTTTTTGTAGTTGTAATTTAAAATTAGTTGCAAAATGGCTGGTTCTTAAGCTCTGGAGATCAGCTACATAAATATGAACAGTGAACACCATTAGGGTTGGTTTCCCATCGACTGAGAAGCTCAATATGCTGCAAATGAGGACTTAGCATTGCAGAATGAGGTCTGTGGAGACGTTTATGACAGCAGTAGCTGAGCCTAAGCAAGCAAGCTGTTCTATCCCCTAAAGCAAACCTAAACATCATTTACCGGATAATCTGACTAACGGTGGCAGTTTGCAAGTAAACAGAGTTGACGAATGGGAATATGAAAATATTTGCCATAGCTTAAAAAAATACAATAATAATGAATGTTATTTATAATTGCTTAATAAAATAAAAATGAGAAAGCAAAAAAAAAAACATTGCTTGTTGCAGAAATCATGTTGTGATTAGTCTGTTAGCTTAGCAATTAAAGGAGAACTCTGGCACAAAATCAACCTTAACATTGGTACCTAGTCAACCGTTCTCTGAGATTTGTTTTCATGATAATTCGAATGTAAAGAGTTGTATCTCTAAAAACTGTTTAGTGTATAATGCTAGTAAATGGGGGCATTTAATAAGTAAAAAGAAATCGCTAGTTAAAGGACAACTCTCGCGCAAAATGAACCTTTGGTCTAGTAATTACACATTGTTACCTAGTCAACCGTTATCTGAGATTTGTTTTCATGATTGCCGAATGTAAATAGTTTTATCTATAAAAACAGTTTAGCCTATAATGCTCAGTATATAGGGCATAGAGTAATGACAAATAAAAATCACTTGTTATTATCAGTAACAAGGCTCAAAATAGCCCCACACTAACACAGTAGCATAATAAGGGTCCCTACATTCAAACTCGAAGCATTGAGAACTTTGTCAGTGTCCATACAGTTTAATAAGAAGATATTTTATACACACAGTCAACTTCACAGAATACAGGAAGAAGCTCATCTTTGAAAAATAGTCTCTACCAGTCGATCTACGAACGTCGATCCAAGTGCGCTCGTGAGATGTGAATAAGGTGATCAGGTGAGCGCGACCAGTAGGCAACATGTACATATTGAAGACAAGAAAATGGTTCGTGTTTGTGTTTCTTCCGGAAACAACGGACCATATGATATTCTGCACAGTTCAGCACACTTGGATCAGCGTTCGTAGATCGACTGGTAGAGACTATTTTTCAAAGATGGCTTCTTCCTGTATTCGCGAAGTTTACTGTGTGTATAAAACTTCTTATTAAACTGTATGGACATTACTCTATGCCCAATATACTAGCGTTATACTAGCATTATAGGCTAAACTGTTTTTATAGATAAAACTATTTACATTCGTTTACACAAAAGTTGTGGCTATTTTAAAAGGCTATTTTGAGCCTTGTTAGTGGTATTAACTAGCGATTTCTTTTTACTTATTAAATGCCCCCATATACTAGCATTATACGCTGAAACAGTTTTTGAGATAAAACTCTTCTTCTATCATGAAAACAAATCTCAGAGAACGGCCGACTAGGTAATGTTTTATTAGACCAAAGGTTCATTTGGCGCCGGAGTTCTCCTTTAACACTGGGTACTTGCTGATTTAGATAAGATTCTTTTCATGCTGTCAAGCTCTAAATTGCTTTTTGTTAAGATTAACAAAAAACAAAGAGGTGAAATTGAGCCACCAGTTTTTAATGGTTTTAGTTTTAGTTAGCTGTAATAATAACCCTGGTGTGGCCTCCTAAGGCCTGTTGCAAAAAGGTGACAGGAAAAGATTACATTAGTCCTGCCAGTCTTTTCCAAATAAAGCAGATGTACTGGAACTGCATGGCCTGTCTGCTAGTGGATTTTCTGTGCATGGATTGCATTTGCAGGCCCAACTCAGTCCTGTTCCTTTAGACAAGTCTGGCTCTGATACCTTTTGGCAAAGGATGACCCATTTCCATAAAACACTATCTGTACTCAGAGAAGGCCAGAAGCACTGTCAAACGTACATGCAAACAGCAGGGCATCCAGCACACGCACTTGAGGTTTTTCCTCTAATAAGCACATCAGAAGATGCACAGAATGAGGTCATAAAGCACAGAATGAGGTCACCAGTCATCTCACTGTCTAACCCTTCACTCCTGCAACATGTGCTCAATCTCATCTTCGTCTCAAAGCTTAGCCAAATGTTTAAGGGGCCGTTATCCCCCAAAAATCTGTGAAACTTTAAAGATATTATTTTAAATAATCCTTCCTAATAGTCAGTGGCGTATGGTTTATGGGCCAAATACAATGAAATATGTGTTTTGTGTTCAGAAACTGCAACAAACTGTCAATATACATCTACAGACAGAAAATAAATGCTATTTTGTTCTTTTTGTGGGCGTCAGTAAGTTGTTTTCTGAAACTTTCATTTGAATGACTTCTGATAGGATTATGACATGATTAAAAAATATTAAAACAGAAAACAGTTCAATTAAATGGGTATAATATTTCACAGAATAACTGTTTATTACTGTTTTTGAAGCCTCAGTGAGCATAAGAGACTTCTTAAAAAAAAAAAATTTATATCTGACCCCAAACTTTTGAACAGTATAGTATATCCAATATAGTGAAAGAGCAATACATTAAAATAATAATAATAATAATAATATCAACCAATAAGCAATATGGTATAAATACATTGTTACCCTCTAATATTTTATTTTAAGATTCATCTTTAAAAAGAAAAGCAAGCCAAGAAAGATTCAAACCCACATCCTTTCACACTTTTTCACATCAGCTCAGTGAGAAGCTATGAGAGTGAAATCCAAGAATCATCCCCCGTCTCAATGTTACATCCCCTCTTTACCTCCACTCACATTCACACAACACAGCTCTCTCTTCAACTGTGAAACCCAACCTCCAATCCAGTTTCGGTTCTCTTCAGCAACACGCGTCTGTAACTCGACCAACATCCCAGTTTCTATAGTTCTGTTCAGCGCACGTCTCTTTATCTCGATGTAATCTGCCTGTTTCCTTTGTGCCCCTGTTATCCGATCTAAAGCCAGTCACTTTACATCCTGAGCCATTATACCATCATCCACTTAATATAGTTTAATGTCTCTGACTTCATTAAGGGACGGAAGCAAGTGGACAACAAACTCATTACTCCAGTCTAATTCCGAAGTTCTGCCAGCTGCTCTATTGAACCATTTCCAGATACATATTTTTCTACTGGAGGAAGTTTTGCTACCACAATACTTCCCTATAAAACTCTGGCCATCACAACATCAATTTAGATCACCATCTCTCAACTGGCTGGCACAGATCAGAAAATTATGATATTGCATTTAGGTCCTTGCGCTCGAAGGCATAATGATTCATTGCCAAATATGACAGGCGAAGAGAAAGAAAAAGATAAACAGAAAAAAAACTGAGGAGGAGGGAAAGAGAGGGAGAGAATGACAGCAAGGGAGTTGTGAATAGCAAAGATGAAAGGAAATCAAAGTAGAATCCCAATGCGTGGAGAAGGGGATCTCCTGTGATTAATCATCCTCCAGCCCACTATGAGAAGAAATAATCTTGTTAATGTCAACAAAACCGAATCTACGCTCTAAATGCAGTTTCAAGATGTGGGATTTCAAGATGGCAGCCTAAAGGTGATGTCACACTCATCTGGTAGACGGCCTAACGATAAAGAACATGCGATGTCGACCAATGGGCCACAGATCAAATCAGCCGTAATGAGCTTTAAATTCATTTCAGACCAGTGTGGAACAGGCTCAAAAGTCTGTCAACATCTCCTACAGATATTGCCCCAATTGAATGAGAAATCACAGAGAACACCGTAATGGTGAATTTGCTAGCCGGTGGAGCATGAGCTGGAGATCTGCATCTCCACTGTAAAAAGACTCTAGAGCAAATGTAATTACAGCCCAGCTGCCTCTTAGACAAACACTTGGTTGGAACATAAAATGTTAGTTCACCCAAAAATAAAAATGCTGACATATTTACCCTCATTTTGTGCCAAACCTATATGACTTTTTTCACCAGAACATAAAAGAAAATATACAATATTTTTCAGTTTTCAATTGACCCTTCGCTAAGCCAGCCCGAAAACCGCCACTGGCCAATCGTGTCTTAGCAACCGTAACAATGCGCAGGAGGTCTGGCAAGCTTTCGAACGAGGGAAACATGCTGAAGCATTGTGCGTATGGATTTGTGCAAATCTGATACCGGTATCTTAAAAGTTTGGACGGGTGAGAGGAATAGTTTTCCTTCCATAAAAAATCTAAAAGCCAAGGGGAGACATGATGGGCGTGATCAAGCAGTGTGGGAGACCCCATTCACAACTGTATTCACAGCATGTGGGAGACTCCATCCATTTTGTCAATCGACGTCCTACTAACGTTACCCCTGACTAAGGCCCCATCCACACTACTGCGTTTTCGTTTAAAAACGGAGAATTAAAACGAATATCGATCTCCATCCACACCAGCGTTTTATCTGCGTATTAGAATTGATCTTAATCCACATTAAA
The DNA here is from genome assembly GCA_030378365.1 of Hybognathus amarus. Taxonomy (NCBI): domain Eukaryota; kingdom Metazoa; phylum Chordata; class Actinopteri; order Cypriniformes; family Leuciscidae; genus Hybognathus; species Hybognathus amarus. Next base: position 101,545 of record JAQIUQ010007771.1, read on the forward strand.
ATGACTGAAAACGCAGATCACGTGACTGTTCACCAACACTGGGCATGCGTGCGCCGGTGTAAACAGTGGTAGACGAATCGGGGAAGGGTACGTCATTACTAATGACTGCCAATCATAGACCCGAGCGTGAGCCTCTGCGTCATCGTTTGTAAACTCCTCCGCTTTGTTCCGTCTACACTAAAACGCCCTTCGGAGGTTCAAAACGCAAAACGGAGCTGCAGAATTTCTAAACTTCTCCGTTTTAGGTCTTCGTTTTCCCGTTTTAGTTTGGACAGGAGGTGCAAACGTAGCAAAAGGTCTCCATTTTTAAACGAAAATGCAGTAGTGTGGACGGGGCCTAAGTAACTTTAACCCAATCCGATCGCAGCTCTCCCGGTATTAGTGTTATTCCACAAGATTTATGGATAAGCTGTTTGATTTAAAGTTATTATTTTCACATATTTTCCCTGCTGTGCAGGAGCATAGCTGTTCCTCAATTTATGTTTCCCATTTGAATGGTCAGCATATGAGGCGGCTGCTGCTTGCGCTGGGACAACAGCCTTTAACTTCAATTTAAGAAATTATTCTCTAATCGGTTGCATATTATGTTGTGAATATATCCCTCGAATGGAATACTGCAGTCCCTTTTGTCTTGCTCTCTCAGATATTTCACTTGTTCGCCGAAAATGACTAATTATCTCAATGGGAATGTCTGACACCGGGTGCATTCACACTATAATAGATGTGCCAGTCACGAACGCTTGACAGGCGTAGCAACAGTAACTAGGGCGGGGCTTAGCGAAGGGTCAATTAGACAGAAACAGAACATCCTACTTACTAATACTATTCAAAACTTGTCTATTTTGGAGCCATTTCCACATATAAGCTCTTTTGCTTTACTTTTGCAAAAGAATCAAAAGGTCATCAAAAGGTGTTGGAGGAATATTATGCTGATCTCATCTGCTACTGCTCCACCGCTCACAGGACAATTCCCCTTTCTGTCTGGCAGTGTCTCTTTCTATAGATGTTTCAGTTCCTCACCTGAAACTCAAGTCAAACAGTTCCAGTTACTGAATGTGCACATCCAAGGTTATTACAGTTAACTAACTAGTTTTTTTTTTTTGTTACATATAAACGTTGACTGTCTGAAATAAAATGTATATATTTCATTGGAAAAAAATGAAATACTGTGGTTCTGTGGTGCTAAAGATTGCTGTTTGAGTATTTGGACCAGTTGCATAGCAGGACATAGCAACACTTGCTCAACCAATGCCATGAGATTGGAGGAGGAGCCATTTGTTTTGTTTTAGGTCACACTACACATTCAACAAAAACAAAAGACAGAAACCCCAAACTATGCCAATAATAACTATAGCATATATATATATATATATATATATATATCGACCTCCCGCCGTAGCTAAGTCGTAGGCTGTGTGTAGTGCGTGTACCCTTCTCCAAACGTGCACCTCTCAAAAAATGTAATGACACGTCAATTCTACAGGGACGCAAGCACTGTGATTGGTCTGGTAGAACCGCTCCCTTGGGTTTTACATGTTCCCTCTGCGTGCATCAACGCGGACAACGACGCAGAAGTATAAATGAAACCAACGCATAGTCTACAGCTGTAACCTAGCCTCCCTAGGCCCGACACAGAAGTATAAATCAGCCTTTAAGATACACTTTAAAACCATATGATGGCAACCAAAAGCGTGTTATTAAATGTTGTCTTTTGTTGGACAAGAGGTTCATCTAAATTCTTCTCATGTTTGGAAAGGTGTTTAATCGCGATAAGCCAAATCGGTTTAATTGTAATTTAATGTAAATTGTGATTCATCTTGCAGCCCTAATTACACAACGTGTCTGCGTACAAGAATGATCATAATCAGCAAACCAAATTTAAACTATCTAGACCTCAACTTAAAGGGCGGTCACACTACACAAACACTACACTCCTTCAGAGCATGACATCATATCATGACCTCTGCAGTTTCCGAAGAAATTTTCCTTGCTTAAAGTCAAATGTGCCCGTGGCTTTAGACCTGTTATCTTGAAGAGATAAGAATGGGCAATCTTTAAACTCAACAAATAGCTTAAGGTAAGACATGAGCTGAGTGAATGGTGGTGGTGCTTGCTAACTGAGAGGAAGTAGCTGGAAAGGTTACGAAACGTTATTTGTTAGCGCTCATTTCTATTTGAGATGCATGTATTAAAATAAGGCCTTAAAGGTCCCGCCTCGTCTAGCATCTGCCATCAACAGGCCCTCTGGAGATCCCCATTAACCCAAATGTCAATATGAGAGTGCTTCACAAGTGCTAACGGAGGGTCTTAATCTAATCCATTACCGATGACCCTGGACAACAGTCCTAGATTTTCCCTCAGAAGTTTTCACTCTCCCAAGCTCTCATGTCAGACGTTGCCCCAATGATGGTCAACAGCACTCTAACTGTTATTCGGTGAGTCATGCGACTTATAATTCAGTTCTACCCTCTCTTCGACATAGCATGTCCAGGAAAGCGAGTCGGCTGCTGGGTTACCGAGGAACAATGGCATTCCTGTGCTCTGTGATGCCAGGTGCCGGCAGGAACACGATCCCTTCCATCTGTCCGTCTGTTCTGGCAAGCGCTCGGCCAGGCCCGGGCAGCAGCTAGGGAGAGTCACAAAATGGGACTATTGTTCCAAAGCCTCTTGGAGGAACACACTAAATACACCCCCCCTCCACTTCCCCAACACAAACGTTGACGAACACACATCAGCATAAACACGCACATCGTACACAGAAGCGCTGCCACCGTCAGCCCAACAACATGCGCCTCACACGCATCTGTAGTTCTGCTGAAGTCTTGCTGAGGGGGAAACAACATGCCGAGCTGCACAGCCCAGTCCCATGGAATATGATTCATTTCCTATAAATGTGGGACCTGACTGCCTCTCCTCTCCTCTCCGAGATAACCAAGCACTGAGCTACTTTCAAATCTGCCTGTCCTTATCTATTGCCAAGAACATTTTATTTTTAATGACTTTTTGGATTTTCAATTCAAAGCCATGATGAAACGGAAGTAGAAACAGATCTTTTCATCCATATTGTGATATAGCCTAAATCTGAGTATGATGGATTATCAAAATAAATTGTAGGTTGGGAACTTGGTTCTATTCAAGGTTGTTGATTTTAAGATGTGGCTGTTTTGGGTGATTGTGGAGGGGCAGGGGTTTAAGCAGACTAAATGTTTAGAGAAGTCCGGTATACATCAGAAAATCATTTTCACAGAAAGACTGAGGTATGACATTTTAATTAAGCATTTCATCATAAAAAAAACTGTCAAATAAATGAAAATGCATGGATGAATCATTCACAGTAAGATCTATAATTAATTAATGATTAATTAATCCTAATTGTTTAATGGAAAAAAAGACTTCTGTGTCAAAACCTATTTGCAATTTAGCAAAATATGATCAAAATATGAATGAATTTTCCACTTATTAAAAAAGGCAACCATTTGTATAATAATTGATATTTTTCCATTAAGATCGTCTCTATCATCCAATTACTCTCATTTCAGCTGCATGAAATTCTTAAAACACCAGTGTTAATATTATAACTAGGGCTGTGTAACGATTAATCGCATCCAAAATATAAGTTTGTGTTTACATAATATTTGTGTGTAGTGTGTATAATTATTTTGTATATATAAATACACACACATGCATGCATATATTTAACAAATATTTGCATGTATTTACTTTATAAATACTATATTATAGTAAATATAAATATAATATTATACGTAAATATAAATATCTGATATATTAATAACACATTTTTCTTCCATGCATATGTGTGTATTTATATATACAAAATAATTATACACACTGCACACACAAATGTTTTATAAACACAAACTTTTATTTTGGATGCGATTAATCGGTTAATCGTTAAATTTACATCTCGTGTTCCTTTTCTTTTTCATTTCATGCAATATCACAGTATTGTTGTAAAGTTATTGTAAGTTGAGGTTTTGGACATTTCAAAATAGCATAACAATTAACAAATAAAATAAAAAAGTTATGTTGAATTAAAACAATCCTGCATAGAGTAGAGATGCATTACAGTCTCAAACCGATGCTTTGCATCTATCCTTTTAGGTTTAACGTATTCTCCAAGCACAGCAACCAATTGATGCCTCTGGCAACTCTTTACCCCTCACACACTCGGACTATCAATTCCTCCCAGTCCCAACTAAAAACACTCATGTAGCCAGGGTCTGTCCAAAATCCACATAGCCGGTGCACTGTTTAGAGGCGAGAAGGCCAGTGAAAGTAGCAGCAGATAAATAATGGATAGCTCGTTCTTTCTCCTCTGTGAAAAAACATGACAGATCAGTTCCTGCACCCTCTGCTTGTACAGCTTCATTTCTGACTCCAGGGGCCCACCGCCCGCCGTCTCCACGCTCTCATCTTCTAATGGTCCTACCAGTGATTACTGAGACATAAGTGCACCGTCTGTCTTGATGATCAATCATTCGCTGGATCTATAAAGACGGTCCCACCACAGAGCTCCCCAAATGTAATTAAATTTAAAAGAGTGGACGCTGCCCGATCTGCCAGCAGTTTGAGGGGTGTCGTTGGCTGTAAGCATGATTGACAACTTATTTATAGTGCTTCAGCTGCACGCTACACAATACGTGATGATGACAACTTGGGGTGTTCGACAAAAACATGTTCATTTTAGCCTGTCATGTTATCATTGGACTCCTCAGAGCCACTGAGAAACAGCTCTTTTAACATGCAGGAGAGTGCTATTCAATAATAAGCAGAACAGACAAACAAGGCATCTGGGGGGTCAATGTTTCCCACTACTAAATATGACAGAAGTAGAATAGGAGCAACTCACTGAGGATCAGCTCAATGATCACTCTCTTTAATGTCAGCCTACTTTTGACTTTAAGGCAGCCCTCAAAAGAGCAAATGTCTGCTGCATGCCAAGTCAATCTGAACAGCAAAGTTATGGCAAGCCCTTTCAAGTAATTCTATAGAGACTTGTAGCCTTTTTTCATTTTCAATAGGCCTATTTTTTTAGCTATTCATTACAGACTAGATCCTACTACCGAATGACGGTGACAAGTATCCTGAGTAAATCACTAGTACATATTCTTTATTAGATATCAGTACTTTTTTCCTTTGCTATAGTCACTGTCCCAAAATGACAAGTAACTACTTCAATGTTTTCGGTAAAAAAAAAAACATTAGTAACATTAGTAGTAAAAACATTAGTAACAAAAACAAAACAAAAAAGTAACATAACACAAACAAAACAAAACATAAACAAACAAAAAAGTAACAAAACAAAACATAAACAAAAGTAACAAAACAAAAAGTAACAAAGTAACAAAACATTGCCACTGAATTCTAGGAATCTGTGATAAAGATAAGCCATTTATTTCTGTGTCTATTGTGTATTCCAAATAATGACAGCACGGCACCTATTTAAAGTAATAAATAGTCAGGACTGATCTCTTCATTATTAATGACTATTTTAGCCGTAATTATTATCTATTCCAATTACCAAATAATAATTGAATAGATGTTATTACTATGTATTAGACATTTAGATGTATTCCAACTGCTGTAATATTTTAACTAGTGGTCAGATTTTAATGCCTCTATGAGGAAGCCATTTTGATTAATAATTACATTCACACAGCAAAAAAACAATTGACACAATTGGCAAACAGTGACATAAGGAATGTTACTAACTGATGCTAGACGTGTCTCATTTATGAATGAAAAGTATAGCCGAGAAACGGAAGCCTATACATAACCGAAGCCTATACATATGCTTCTATACAGAAGCCTATACATATGCATTCACAATAAGTTAATTAACTAACAATGAAAGCATTTAAAGCATTAAGCTTATAGTTAATTTCAACATTTGCCCAACACATATAACATGGGTTGAGTTAAAAAAAGATTAATAAATACTCCATTGCTCATTGATATGCATTAAATAACGATAACTAGCCTACTAGGACATTCAAGTAAAGTGTTTCCTAAATATACTTTATTAGAATAGGCTACTTATTAATAAACTCCAAAACAATACTACCAGTAATATAAATACACATAGGAAACTAGTAAGTTTTACTGGGGAAATCTGTTAATCTGCCATATATGCCTTCACTGTCCGGGTGCGATTTCTTTCAATAAATGTTAGACGGTACAAAAGTCGCATTCCTGTATTGAACCACCGCTGCTCTTGTACAGTCCTCCTGTCTCTCTGCTTAACACTGACACATGAAGAGAACAGAAAAACAGTCGGCTACAGAACAGCCCCAGAAACCGAGCCGACAATTAACGTGACGCGGGTTACATTTTAGATATAGAAATTAAAAGACGTACCTTTTCTCGTTTCGACAGCGCACGAGACGATAACAGAGCGCGTTGAGACCTTTCTCTTCGTCCCAGTGCGGATCTGAGGCTCCTACGCGCTGGGGAAAAATGTGATCTTCAGATGGTAGTACCTCAATTAATCCCAAACATGTTCGGGCGGAGAGCTGGCCCGAAATACAGCGCTTTTCTCAAAATCCGCCGTCTCGTTCCGAGGGGGATGGTAACCCGTTAGTTTAGTGCGCGCATGGCGGCCTGTTCTCTGGTAATTATGGTGTAAATTTGCCGAGGATCGAGGACACACCGTCCGCTGGATGAGCGCTGCGCTCCGGCTCAATGCACTGAGTGAGCGCCGCTATCCGGTCTAACGGAGACGGAGCAGCTGAAGAGACCCGCCCACTCTGTCAACCCGGAAGAGAACTGTCAATGAAATGGCATTATTGACATCAGTTGCATCTATGAGTTGCATTGCACCCAAGAATGATAGCCATGGGAGGACGGTGGAAATATTATTAACAACCTTCTAACCTCTGGCTAAATCAGTTGTATAAAACAACTGGTTTTGCCTAAATAATCATGGCTGTAAAATTGTAAAATATGTTAAAATGTATGATCCATGAATTGCACTGGGCAAACATGCAAAATGACTTATATACTAGGGCCTTGGCTGAACAGGTACATTAACACTTTTGTTTTGCATAATGTTCACGATGTTGTTTAACATATCAATAAAACACTGGGCCAAATATTTTAGCGTATATTATCAAGTGACAGGTAAATATACATTCAGCAAAATACTGTAGGCCTACAGTTTGATTGGATGCACAGCTTTTGATGTCAACAACAAAGGTTTTTTAAAAAACTACATTTATTTTGACGTCATCATGACTATGTGCAGTACTGTGCAAAAGTCTTAGGCATGTTAGTATTTTCACACACAAAAAAAGTTTTTAAGCCAGTTTCTTTTGTCTTTTGCTGTAGTTTGTCAGTTGGAAATATCAGTTTACATTTCTAAACATTGCTTTTGCCATTAATTGTAATAATCCAGTGAGATTTTTGTAGAAGTTAAATGATAAATAAAATCAATTTATGATTTTTTTTTAAAGGATCCTCACTTACAGCATTTTTACACAAGTGCCTAAAACTTTTCACAAAAGCCTACCGTAGCTTTGCAGGTGGGTTTATTCAAGAGTCTTGAAGACGTTGCCACAGTTCTTCTTCTGTTTCTTGTAATCACAGAAAGACTCGACTGATGGTGAGATCAGATCTCTGTGAGGAGCAGACTGGCTGTTGTCAGACTCCTTGTTGCATTCAAAAATCTCAATAGATTATTACAATTAATGGGAAAAGGACTGTTTGGAACTGTAAACTAATGACACACTACAATAAAATATATAAATAACTGGCTTAAAATCATTTTATTGACAATACAGTTTTATATTTTATCTCCCACCAGTTGAGACCAGCGGTATGTAAAACAATTGAGGACATTTTCGGGTCAAAGAATGATATTGCATCCAATGTTAGAAAAGTTTTAAAATAATAGAACTTTGGTCAATAAAGTATGATTATACTTTACAAAGTGGAAATGTACTTAATTTCATTCAATTAAAGTCAGACACCATCCTACCCCTACCATCATCCAAAGTCCAAATGACTTTGCTTATGTTTTAGGAGTGCAATATTCATTTAGAAAATAGAGCCATATCTGGTGCTATTACTCTATATCCAGTTAGGACTTCCGACACTGCATGTTTAGTCATGTTTTATCTTCTGAACTACTCTGAGCATTTGTTCCATAAACTAACAACACACCACACACACAAACCAACACACACTTTCCCTGCTATGGAGAGAGATATCCCGTGGCTGTTGCTGCAGACTGCTCTGTCTCCTTTCTGCTTGTAACTACCACTATGTTAGCATTCTTCCAGTCCTGTGGGAGGCTCCCCTGTTCCCAGATGTTTTGGATCAGGAGGTGCAGGCGACGCGTGAGGATGTATCCTCCGTGTTTGAAAACGTCTGCATGGATTTTCATCGAGTCCAGCGCTTTTGTTGTTCTTTAGCCCTGCAATAGCTTGCCGAAGTTCTGAGTAAAGTGGTGGGGTGTCCAGGTGCATAGTAGGTGGCAAGTCTAGGAGATTATCCAGAATATGTGGGTTGACAGGGTTGATGTGGTTGAGGAGACTCACAAAATGATTTACCCAATGGGCAAGAATCTTGTGGTGGTCCTTAAAGAGGATGGCGCCGTCAGCTGATCGGTCTGGGGCAATCACTCGCTTCCTGGGGCCGTACAATGCTTTTATGGCATCGTAAAAGCCTTAAATATTATTGCAGTCTGCCAGGTTCTGGATTTCTTGTGCCTTTTGCACCCACCAGGTGTCCTCCATAGTCCTGAGGGCTTGCTGGGTTGCTGTTCTTGCAGAAATGAAGGAGGTTTTAAGGGTGGAAGATCCAGGGCAGGACAGGAGAGCTTTGTGGGCCTCATGTTTGGTTCGTAGGAGTGACAGTATCTCAGAGTTATAATCAAACCAGTCCTGGTGGTGTTTCCTTGTTTGGATTTGACGGACAATCGCGTAGTCAAGAAGATGCCAGTGTTTTGAACCAGGGTGCCTGCAGGTGGTCTTAAGCCTGTTCTTCATCTGGAAGACGGTGTTAGTAATGACCAGCTGGTGCTTTGCACAGAGGGAAAGGAGTCTGGGTCCGTTGTGGTTCATTTTCCCCACACCATGCTGGCCAAAGACTTTATTCCATACCAGGTGCTCCGTGCCCACTCTAGCACTGAAATCTTCCATGAGTATGAGCCTGTCCGTAGCCAGGGTTTTCTGTAAGATGGCATCAAGGGTTGAAGTGTATGGACTGATGAGAGTGGTGAAGCGTTCCTTTGCCAGGGGAATGTGCCATGCCATCAGTCTTTCATTGATGCCGATGGGGGATTCTGGAATGCACTGCAAAAGTTTAGACTTTACAGCAAAGCCAACTCCATGGCTACAGTGAGTGCCTTTAGGGACCCCCGTCCAGACGAAGGTGTACCCAGCACCAAGAAGCTTGCGCATAAGTGAGGATTAAGGTGAGGGCATGGGTGCGTTATCCGGTGGCAGTTGCTGAAAGCAGTAAGTGGGAAGCAGAAGCAGCAATGCAACATGCAGTGCAAGCACTACTACTCCAACACTGACGTATCACACGCCCTGTGTGCACTAACACTCACACACATACACACAGCTGACATCTCTGTTTTCCATTGTGTATTTAAGATGGAAGAACATAACCCGGTAAAAAGCCTAATCTTTTATTCATAAAATATTCATGGTTGTTTGCCATTTAACTTAAATACAGAATCTCCAGCTCTTTTTATTTATGCATTGCATGCACCAGCCACTTGTAGCAACTTCGTCTTGATGAAATATAAATGAGACGTCAAGTGTGTTCAGTATATTCTTTGCCCCAGTCCTCTCTCAAACAAAATGGTAACTGATCTATAGTAACACTACAGCAGGACTAAACTGGGGTGAACCAAAGAGCTGTTTTCAGGTCAAATGCCCAAAAGAGGATGTAGATGCAACTCTATAGCAGGAAAGAGAAGCTCTGTTCTTATCAGCGGCCGCCTGCAACTTAGTTGTTTTCTTCAAGTGTGTGTGTGTGAATAAACTCAAGGACAACATCATGTTCTACCGAGCGTGTTCGATCGGGTATGAGGTGATTTCTCTTTATGTCTCCAAAAAGCTATGCAGCTTTTCCAACAAATTCAAGTGCTTTTCAGTATTATATTGCCATTAACAACACTGGCAAACAGCAACAATTCATTCAATGCAACAATGACTGCAGTAAAATAAAATTAAATAGACATCCTTAATGAGAAGAAATATAGATGTTTAAGATTTATCGTTTGTACATCAGTCAAAATCCCGAATTTACCACTACTATACTGTGTGATAATGGTTAAGATTGGAATATCTATTTTTGATGCTGTGTACATTTTCATTACATTTCTCTGTCACTCAAAGAAAGGAGAGAAGGGAGACATTAAGGACAATGCCACTGTGGTGGGTGTTGAATCAAAATCTATAAAGAGGGGAGAAATAATTATCTGACATCTGTTTTAAACAAAGTTAATTAGTCATTTATTCTCTTTTATTCTATAACGAGTCTGTCATGGACTATAAATCAAATTTAACTTCAGCTCTAACTGCTGGGAATGGGGAAAGGCAATTCGTTGGCCCTATTTCAAATTATATTACAGAAATTTATTCTTCTGTGAAAAATAAATAAATAAAACTATATATATATATATATATATATATATATATATATATATATATATATATATATATATATATATATATATATATATATATATATATATATATATAACAAGATGGAAGATTAATATAATAATCAATTATATTTTTTGTTTACAAAATAACAAATATAATTTAATATATTTGTTATATACAAAAAATATTCCAATGCAAACCATAACACAAGCGGAACTATCGGGCGCAATCGATTGTAGCAACGGAATACAAATATAACGCACGCTGTCACAGTCTCCTATGATCTTTTCGGGTGACTGAGGATGTTGTGATTTAGCCATAGCGTACGAGGCTAACGAGCTCACAACAGAGTTTTTACAAAATTCCTGGTTATGTTCGTTGCTTAAAACTACAAATGTCTGCGTCTTCTGAACCGGGAATACCAAAAGCAAGGGATTTGAATCCAGCGACGCTCTCGACGAGTAAAGCACAGACAGCGGCGGCGTTAGTTGCTCAAGCCCGGAGCAAGAAGCGAGCCGTCAGTCCCGCAATCCACACAATACCGCAGCCAAATAATAACATCAGCAAAAAGAAAAAAACACAACCTCCATCGTCAACTCCTCAAACTCAGGTAAAGAAGAAACACTACACTTCAACATGACGGGACTAACGTTACTGTTTACATATCATGTTTCATTTAATAATGAAACGTTTCTCGTTGGTGGCGTTGCTTTTGTCTCAGGTTGCCCCAGTGGAGGGGACTTCTGAAGGAAAACCAGCAGCAGCTGTTGATATAGAGAATACTACAAAGTGTCTGCCTTTTAAAAACCCTAACTTTGTGGTAAGAGTCTTCGCACTAAAAGTCCCAGATGTACCTAGATACTTTTCAATACATTCATACGTTTTTTCTCCACTAGCACTCAGGTATTGGTGGAGCAGCAGCAGGCAAGAAGAATAGGACGTGGAAGAATCTGAAGCAGATTTTAGCAGCGGAGAAAGCGCTGCCCTGGAAAATATCTGATCCTAACTGTGAGTCTAAGTTACAAAAGTAATCAAAGGCCCTGTCCCAAATGGCACACTTCGGACTTGTAGACTTTCTCAGAGTCCACACTTCGGGGACGTCATGTAGTGCAGACCTATAGGTCCCTTAACACGAGGGCACATTCATTGAGAGGTATTTTTGGGACAGACTCGAATCGTCACGTCGGAAACAGAAAGAAGGTCTGGTTGTTGTTGGACAGGAGCTGCGGGTCGATATGCTGCTGATTGTTGTTGTTTTTACTTTTGTTTTTGCAAGATGTCTTCATGCGTAGAAATAATATTTTTTTGTGCTCAGATGCATTCCTCATGCCTGTGAAAGCCTTATCCCTCTCCATATGGAGCTGAATAAACTTAAAGGTCATCTCATCATTCCCTTTATGAGGTTGTTTTATCCCTGAGCACACTACAGAGCGTTTAAATGCTAAATGGGACGGACTCGTAGACTCGGTGAACATGCGTAATTTAAGTCCATTGAGACTCGAAAGTCTATGCCGTTTGGGACAGGGCCAAACTCTGATTAATTCTGTCAAAATAAGAGTTTAAACTGATCAGAATAATAATTGCCAGATTGTGTGTTTACATGTCAGGTCAGAGTCTCAGTGAATGTGTTGATTTACTTTGACAATTATGTAAATCTTTTGTTGTTTTTCTCTAAGACTGCAGCATAGATGCACCTCCTTCTATGAAACCTGCTAAAAAGTACTCTGACATCTCAGGTCTACCGGTGAGTCTTTTGTAAAACGATGATGTTTAATAATGTAGAAACATTACTAATTTAATTTACTGGATGTAGTCCTCTAACCTCATCTAATGATTTGTACATCTTTGTGTCCCAGGCAAACTACACTGACCCTCAGACTAAACTGCGCTTCGCATCAAAGGAGGAGTTTTCCTACATCCGTCAGTTGCCCACAGACGTGGTGACCGGATACCTGACTCTCCGTAAAGCCACCTGCATTGTTCCTTGAGAGAGAACCCCAAAACAAAGAGGGTTGACTCTCTTTCCAGGCATAGACTTTCAGTGGATTGTTTAGAATAAATGACTTTTATTATCTTACAGTGTTTTTCACACGATAATTGTCTATATTTGTACCTGCATTGTGAACCAAATATGATACAATCCAAATGCTCATAACTCCTTAATCCTAAGATCTTAAATGGTTTCAAATACTGGTGTGAACTATAAACCAGTGTAAATTAGATTATAAATAGAGACAAGTCTCTAAAAAAGAAACAATTTCTGTTGTCAACCTCATGAAACCCCTTATTAGAACAGTTCACAATGTGGTCAATAAATAAAGTATTTAATTTAACAATCATATTGATATTGTTTTGCCTGGTAATAATTGGTCTCCTAAATACGTTTTTTTCCATATCAAAATATGCTGAAGGGCTTTTGGTTTTCATAGGTTACATTTAGTAATTTATCCAAAGAGACTTATGAATGAGGAATACAGCAGACAATGCAAGAAGTGCTTGGAGTAGCATAAACCAGACAAGGAAGTGATTCAAGGAATAGGAAAGGTGCTAATGGGAGAGATGAGTTTTTGGCTGTCTTTTGAATGTTGTCAGGGATTCTGTATTCAGGATGAGGTTGGGGAGATCATTCCACCAGCAAGGAACGATGAATGTGGATGTTCTGGAGAATGATCTTGTGGGTCTCTGATAATAACACAAGCCATCACTCATTTACCGATGGTTGGATTCTGGTAGAGATGTAGAGTCGTAAGAGCGAGTGGAAGTAGGAGGATGCTGACTCGCATCTTTAAGCAAGCGTCAATGCCTTGAACTTGATGTGAGCATCGAGTGGGGGCCAGTGCGCTGCAGAGAGATGAACAGAGGAGTGACGTGGGCCTTTTTGGACTTGTGAAGACAAGATGAGCTGCAAGTAATCAAGCCCAGAAATGACCAGGGCCTGGATGAGAAGTTCTGTTGCATGCTTGTTAGGAAAGGCCTGATGTTCCTGATGATTGGAACAGACTTTGCAATGTGGTCTTTGAATGTCTGCCGATCATCAAATGTTATTCCAAGATTTCTGACAGCCCCTGATGGGGTAAATGATGGAATTCAATTGAATCAAGGCAGATTCAACATGTCCTCAACAACACTGATGACCAGGACCTAATCTCACAAGACTTCGAGTCTCGGTTTTCTGTGAAGATCCATGTCCATCAAAGTCACTGCAGTATGTCAATTCAGGGTAATTTTAAGAACAGGTCACAATGGAAAATTTTTTCCCACAGGCCCCAGCGAGGATTGAACTCGCGACCCCTGGTTTACAAGACCAGTGCTCTAACCACTGAGCTATGGAGCCTCACATGATGTCTGTCAATCACTTGAGTATTTGTGCTTTGAGTTAGCATGACAAAGACACACCTCAAACAATTGGCAGGCAGCCTAAGAGTACCTTAACAGATGCTTCAGAGAAAAGACAAAATCAAACTAAACTCAGTCCAAACAACAGACTGGTCACATTCTGGTTGCCCAACTGACTTATGTACTTTGAAAGAGGTCTTTATTTACATAAAGACGGTTCTGAAAGAGAATCAGCTGTGTAGATATTTGCGATGACACTTGACAAAATCAAGACTTTCTGGTTCTATAGAAATACCATTAAACTGAGTCACACAGTAATACAGTCTGAATCAAAGACTTCCGAGAGCAGAAGAATCATGTCAAGGCAGATTTAGAACCATGATTCCTTATTTGTCTTGTCCTTGTTTTGTTTTGTTTTGTTTGTTTTAGTTTGCAAAAAGAAAAAAACTTTAATGAGAAAGGAATACATTGTTATAAAATAAACCTATTATTTTGAAACATTAATACAATGAAATGTAGCTGATCTTAAATCTGTATTTGTATTTTAGGACAAATAAAATGTAATTTTAATTTTGATAAATGATAAGATGGATTTGGTTGATTTGGAATTCATTTAATTGGTTTTACAGCCTTACAGTGTTAAATAGTGTAGTAGTTAATGAAAGGTAATCAACAATATGTAACTTTAGTTTTTACAAATAATAAGAGGGGTGCCATTTTTCACTTGAGTATTGTTTGTTTATCTTTGTTTATCTCAATGTATTTTATTGTCAAATAGAGCTGAGATCTGAAATCTTCATCACCTCAAGCTTGTCCATCATCTGACTCTTCTACAATACTACTGCATTGTATTGTATTTTTCATCTTGAAGAATCTGATGAAACTTTTAAACTCCTCTTTAATCTGCTGCTCTGTGAGCTCAGACTGAGTACCAATTGACAGCTTGACTGCATTTCCATATATTAAATATACTTTTTGACAGTTCTGTGTTGAAAATGTTGAGTATTTCACTCCTTGATGTGCTAGACTGTTTCATCACAATGTCTTTTTGTGTGTGTGTGTGTGTGTGTGTGTGTGTGTGTGTGTGTGTGTGTGTGTGTGTGTGTGTATGTGTGTGTGTGTGTGTGTGTGTGTGTGTGTGTGTGTGCGTGCGTGTGCGTGCGTGCGTGCGTGGTGTGTGGTGCGTGCGTGTGTGCGTGTGTGTAAGCTTCTTCTGACTTCAGTAGCTGTTTTGGGTAAATCTGTGAGAGTGCAGTCTCTGGGAGAACAGGTGATACATTAAAAAGAATTTAAGAAAGAGGGTAAAAATAAATCATTTTCACGTAAATAATAAAAAATGTTTTAAAAGTCCTGTAGCCTATGTCAGATTAATCAGATTAAATCCCAATTATTTTGGATGTTGCTGGTTAACTTTATTGTGAATGTATATATGTTACATATCACCTATATTTGTAATTGTATACAGTAGGAATCAAAAAATGCCGGATACGTTTTATTCTACTTCCATCTACCAGTATTATGAGGTATTACAATGAGATACACTGAGGCAAATAAACCAACAAACCTGGAAATTCTTCTAAGAGATCCTCCTCAACTTTTAAAAAGACAATTCTAGAAGAAATGGTTCTACATAGATCCTTAAAGGGAATCATTTATGGATTTAAAGTTTAGTTTTTAATTAAATGCTTTGAATTTAACATACGTTAAAATAACCTGTTAAACATGAAAGTATCAAGCCTGCGATGATTTATGACACTTCTCCTTATAGTCTTTTTGGCATAATTTGACAGTAAAAACTTGAAGACAGCCCTTTTATAGTAATAAGTTTAGATCTTAACTGATATAAATATTGGCGTGACAAAATAACCAGTTGCACATGTATCACAGTATATGTATGTATTAAACAGTATCTTATGTAAATAAAATGATCTGAGAAGCAGAAAAATATTTTACTCTCTCTTGAGAAAGAAAATATTTTTTTTTGATTGATTAAGAATGTATTTCTCTTGAAACCCCTCATTGTAAAAGCTCACAACATTGCTGATATATAAAGATAGATTTATTTTAGTATTAATCTTGGTCTGCCTGGTATTTGGCCTACTCAGTTCTACCTTTTTTCCATGCCAAGAATATCCTGTATTGAAGACCAGGACCTGTTCTCACGACCTGAGGAAGTTTTCCTCCCTCTGTGAAGATCCATGTCCATCCAAAACTGTGGAAAAAAAAAACTGTGTTAAGTTACAAAGAACAATAAATATCCAAATACCAGATACTTGGCATACACAGACATACCCTTGAAATTTCATGGACATTCCCAAAAAGTTAATGTGTGTTATGACGTGTATCTTTTACTGGGCAATAAATAATTTAGTCAAAAATGAAGAATATTCAAATATACTCATTTATATCATTAATATGTGACTAATTATAAACCACATAATAAATAAGTACACATACACACACCCCACCCTGTTGCAAAGACCTTTGTGTTTTTACCCAAGCTACAGACTGAAACACTAAGCCTGCACAGTTCTGAGCAGAATCCACTTCAACGTCATGCACAAACCAGGTAAGAATGATTATTTAAATTGTGTAAAAATGTATATATTTAATGTAATTTATATTTATACTGTATTTTTTTCTCAAATCTTTCCTCTTTTCAGCAGTATCCTACACACAATACTGGGTCAACTCATCTTCTGAGATTAACACAGAAGAAAAACAGAAGTTCATTATGAATATTTAAATTAAACCAACCAGATCATTCATTTTAAGGGTTTTGGGAAGGATGTATTTTGCATATATGATGTCACTTTGCTGTTTTTGGGTGGGATAAATTTCAAGTTGGCCAATGATTTTAATTTAGAGGAAAGTCTGTGGCCCAATAGCTGTCTGGTGTAGGTGTGAACATTTCCCCTGAAGAAAAAAACCCTTGGTCGATTACTTGCCTTGGCAACAAAAGGCTGGTAGAATGCCTTAACAACATACGACGAAATTGATATCATTACGGAAGTATCCGAACTAGTGGAATCTGATACAGTCAGGAGTACTTGTGGATACTTCCATAAATCAGTGGTGTATATAAGACAAGTCACTGCAGGATTTTAAGAACAGGTCACGTCTGAAAATATTTCCCAGCAGGCCCCAGCGAGGATCGAACTCGCGACCCCTGGTTTACAAGACCAGTGCTCTAACCACTGAGCTATGGAGCCTCACATGACGCCTGTCAATCACTTGAGTATTTGTGTTAGCATGACAAAGACACACCTCAAAGAATTGGCAGGCAGCCTAAGATATCTTAACAGATGCTTCAGTGCTTTGAGAAAAAGTCAGTTCAATGTAAAGTGGGTCCAGTAGTTTGCGTGACATTTTATTGTCATAACACATAATTCACTGCACATTTATGCATATTACATGTAAGAAAGCATGAATATCAAGTATCACTATGGAAACTGTTGGTCCGAGTTGATCAAACTAAACAGACTTGTCATTTACTTGTAGCCCAACTGACTCAATTTGTTTGAAAGAAACTGTTTTAAAAAACTAATCGGAAGTACTGAGTAATATTAAGTAACTACATGTACTTACTAAAGGGTTAGGATTAGGGTTTAGGGTTAGTTGCATGTAATTATGCATAAATTATAGTTATTACTATAGTAATCACATTCTTGTTCTGCCACATTAATCAAAGCTCCAGAAAGCATCTGTGGATCAAACTCTGGGCTTTGGAATAACATTCAATAATCAGAAATGCAGTGAGTTTGAGTTAATCAAAATCACAAAAGTGACACAATGTCTAGATCACCTTAACCATTGTGGCATTAATGTTCCACAAAATACGCTTTATTTATTATCTCATCAAAGAAATTGTAGGCTATTTGCATAAATTGATTGTGTTAAAGGAGATTCTTAATATTGGGTGAGAGTTTGAATGGGTTGTCAATTAATCGGTTCTTCTTTTTGCACAAAAAGAATCAGTTTTCACATGTAAAAATGACATACCGGGGTTCCTAAAACGAAAAATAAATGTTTCTTTCCTTCAAGACAATACAAATATAATTTGCCCCATTTTGTGAAAACACCCATGTGATTTACAGGTCTAGGCAACGTAATTGATTGGCAAAATACCAGCATATGAAGAGTTCAGACGCAAAAGCCTCTAAATGCCATTTGAAATTTTCTTCTAAAATGACCATTTTATCAAGCTTGTATATTTAAGTTCAGTAATTTCACTTAAATGACAATTAATAAGTAATCTTCATTGCCATTTAAGTGAAATTACTGAACTTAAATATACAAGCTTGATAAAAATGATCATTTTGCATCTGAACTCTTCATATATTTGTTTGGTGTGGGTTAATCAGGTTTTGCAAGTAAAAAAAAGTCACAATAGCCTACTTTCTATTTAGAAGATATGACTGAACACAATTTTTTTTTAGAATAAACAAACACTTTTCCCATTTGTTGCTTTCAAACAAAGACAGCTTGAAACTCAAACCTCACTGCGTGGACTGAAAGGCCACTAGCTTCAGTATTTTCTCCAGAATTGGGTGCAGGTGAGATTTAGAAAATATTTTTCTTGTTAGAGCCTTTTTTTGTCTTAATTATAATATCTACCGGAAAAGGAAGGTTTGGTCAAGCGCAGCTACACCTCTGATGACGAAGCAGCTACACGTAAGTGAACCAATCATCTTATCCGTGCGGTGTGGGCTGGAGGCGAACTAGACTCGCAGGATGCGGGCGGGGTGAACAGTGTATATTATGAACAAAATTATGTAGCCCCATCTAGCATAGACCACAAACTAAGTCACTCACTAATATCCTCAGGTAAGAACACTCATATTTTGTTGTGGTTATGCAGTTCGTACGATGATAGTATGCTATGATTTCCAAACAGCGTTCTCGACTCAGACGCATTAGCGTTTGATATCTGTTCACGATACAGTCACGCAGTAAAACATGGGGGTTGCAGTACAACACAAACCTTGTGTGAAATCTGAATTTTTATATATATATATATGGACATTTACTAAGCTTCTCTGCGATTATTTCTATTTAATTATGTTCCCATGCTCAAATGTAAACATGGTAACTTAGTAGCGAGTAGCCTATGTCGGGTGATGTGGACGGGGCTAACGTTACTCAACCTAAGTTTTTCCTTTTTTTCAACTGTCGATTTATGTGGAGATTGTAAATTAAAATCATTGAAACGTTGGATATATTGATTATGTGGTATGGTGCAATTCGCATTGTAGTATAAGCTCGTTCTTTAAACTGCATGTAAGATGTTGTAACCATAGAGCGTGTGCTGTTTTAGAGTAACTTAAAGGGCACTTTTATTTTAACCTTCTGTGTCCATTTTGCTGATAACTGTACTGTGCTTGCAAAAGGGTGTGACATATTTTGAGATTATTAAGAACCCCCAAATTGGAAGTCAAAACTAAACAACGGAGTCTCAAGTCTTACTAAAGGAGTTGAGAATAAGTATCAAGAAGTGGGCGGGCGTGTAAAGCTTTGGGAAAGTGGGGGAGTAGAAGGTGGGAAAGGGGAGAAAACAACCACTAAAATGCAGACTTGCAACACATTAAGGTTGACCGTACTACTCAGGCAGATCCATGCCGGATCAGATAATGGACCTGCGCCTAGATACGACGACAACGCAGCCCTGAAGTGTCAACTAGACTAGACTATCCCCTAGGACTTTGCGATATAGCTAAAAATAAAAAAATAACAATATGTTTCATATCGTCCGGTATAAATAATTATTTACTTTTTTATAATCTTTTTTTTTTAAGACAAGTAGAAAAGTTTGTATTTAAACCACAGGTTATTATTAGTTTTAGCAGTCAAAAACTAAATAAAATGTAAATAAAAATATATTTGGGTCTTTTATTAAGATAAAAAAGTAAGTGTTAAAGAAACTCTTGAACTTATATAAAATGTTACAAAATGTGTGCAGTGTAAACTTTTGAACTATAATAACGATTGCTCGTTGAGTGCCATGGCCGCTGACGTTAGCATTATTTATTTGAATTAACAATTTAAATATTGTTACAGTAATTATTTGTGCTTTTAGTGTTTTCAGTGATGGACAGCCTGTACCTATCTGTTTTCATCTCTTGCAACTCTTATCTCTTTATGTAATGGCTAAGTGTTACAGGGGATAGTAATGGGACAGTGTGTCAAGGTGTCCAATGCCAAGAATGTAGCATGGGACTATAAATAGCCTTGGGTCACTCTCCCATCCTGAACGGAATGGATTTTCCATGCCTCGACCTTAGTCTTGACTTGGTCAAAGAGAGTAATCTTCTGATGACTACAGTAATTTGAATTGTTTTTACATCAAGACTAAACTTTATAATCATGGCATCCTGACTATCGAGACTTGAAATCCAGGCAAGTGTAAAATCGAAGTTTTGTTTAATTTTTGTAATTGTGCTGTGGTTTCCCTGCAGGTTCTTTGAGGGTAAGGTCAAATCATCATGGCTGCTTCCTCCCAGGTGTTCAGGGTCATCCATGGCAGGAGATTTGGTCAAATCCTGGTGCCAGCTATAACATGCCAAAACTGCAGTCTGTTGTCTCATCCCTGCAGCAATGCAACTCAGCCACATAGTTTTGTTCAAAGATGGCCGCCCCAGTCACGGGGATACAGGACCTCACCTGCAAGGCACACCTACTACCTGACCCCACCTCAGGTTAACAGCATCCTAAAGGCAAATGAATACAATTTCAAAGTTCCTGAGTTTGATGGCAAGAACCTTAGTTCAGTCATGGGCTTTGACAGCAACCAGCTACCGGCAAACGCACCCATTGAGGATCGGAGAAGTGCAGCGACGTGCTTGCAGACGCGCGGCATGCTTTACGGCGTATTCGATGGCCACGCAGGCTGTGCTTGTGCTCAGGCGCTCAGCGAGCGGCTCTTTTACTACATTGCCGTTTCGTTGCTGCCACATGAGACGTTGACGGAGCTGGAGAATGCAGTGGAGAACGGACGACCTGTTCACCCAATTCTGCAGTGGCACAAGCATCCCAATGACTACTTCAGCAAGGAGGCCTCGCAGCTCTACTTTTCCAGTTTGCGCACATACTGGCAGGAGCTTCTGGACCTGAGCGTTCCTGGGGAGCAACCTGATGTTGCCGAAGCTCTTGTGAGTGCCTTTAAAAGGTTGGACAATGACATATCCCTCGAAGCACAGGTGGGCGACCAAAATGCGTTCTTGCACTACTGGATGCTTCGTGTGGCATTTTCAGGTGCTACCGCATGCGTTGCACACATCGATGGCAATGAGCTGCATGTTGCCAACACTGGAGATGGCCGTGCAGTCCTAGGGGTACAAGAACCCGATGGCTCTTTTTCTGCTTTGACGCTCTCCAATGACCACAACGCGCAGAACGAATCTGAGGTGCAGCGCGTGCGGTCCGAGCACCCGCTTTCCGAGGCCAAGACTGTGGTGAAGCAGGACCGTCTCTTGGGGTTACTCATGCCATTTCGCGCTTTCGGAGACGTTAAATTCAAGTGGAGCATCGAGCTGCAGCGCCGTGTTCCTCAGTCCGGACCAGACCAGCTTCATGAGAATGAGCATGCCAAGTTCATCCCACCCAACTACCACACGCCACCCTACCCTCACGGCTGAACCGGAGGTGATACGAGCACCGTCTTCGTCCACAGGATCGTTTCCTGGTGCTGGGCTCGGACGGGCTGTGGGAAACGCTACACAGGCAGGAGGTGGTGAGGATTGTGGGTGAACATCTCACTGGAGTGCACCAGCAGCAGCCAGTCAGTGTTGGTGGCTTTAAGGTGACCCTAGGTCAGATGCAGGGATTGTTGCAGGAAAGGAAGGCTCGCATCTCCTCCACCTTCGAGGACCAGAATTCAGCTACCCACCTGATTCGGCACGCGGTGGGGAGTAATGAGTTTGGATTGGTGGATCATGAGAGGTTGTCAAAGACTTTAAGCTTGCCAGAGGAATTGGCTCGCATGTACAGGGATGATATCACTATCATTATAGTGCAGTTTATACCCACACGTCATAGGCGGACAGTAAAAGTGGGCCGACTCTTTTCGTCCACATGCTCTGTTACATATCCTGTGCACAATCTCATTGTTGTATTATCAGTAATATCAGCAGCACAGCAAAATGTTACCTATGCCAGTGGAATGTATTACATTTTAATGTTCATTTTTATTTTCACATATGCATGGCAGCTGCCTTAAAGGGGTTAGTGGTGTTGATTTCCAATGTCACATGTGGAACGAAGCTAAACAGAAGAGGTTATGTTGAGCCCACCACAGACCCACTATCACCATTAAACAGTCAAACTGCAACACAAAACCATAAATTAAGACTGGAAATCTCATATCTGGTGAAATTTACTAATGTAGGTTTAGCTGATTTTGCACTGAGGAGAGACTTTAAATAGTGAGGATGACTGTAGTGTGCCAAAATTATCTTTTATGTTGAATGCTTTTAACTTTTGAAAGAATGAAAAATTATAATAATTTAACAATGAGTTTAAAAGAAAGAGAATATTAAACTAAATATGTCCATAAAGGTTTTTTTTTATTATTAGAATGCACTGTAACAGATATGTAAAATGATGAGAATATGGTTCACCCAAAAAATTAAATTGTCATTAGTTACTCACCATCCTGTCATTCCAAACCGGTATGACTTTTTCTTTTCTTTTCAAGATATTTAGAAAAATGCCCCAGTGACAGTTGGTGTTATTTTGGACACATTGACTTACAAAATACTTTTTTTTGGGCACTATGCAGATGGAAAATAAAGTCATACGGGTTTGAAACGACATGAGGGTGAGTAAATGATGACAGTTGTTTTATTTTAGTTGCTAATGCCGTGACAACTGATTTTCAGAATCTTTCATTTTGTAAGTGCTTTATGTTCGTACCATTTGCATTCTTTTTGACTTAAGTTCTCTTTTTTTGAGCAGCATGCCTTTAATAGATGCCGCTTTTAATGAAGACCATCTTTAAATTCAACCAAATTATATTGCCATTACTGTAAAAATCCTGATAAAGAGGCTCTGCTTTATATATATATTTATTTATATATATATATTTTACCTGTAAATGGAGTCAGAAGTTGGTCATTTAATGGTTTGTACAGTAAGCCAGGCAAAAGCCATACATGTGTAACATACTAAGAGACATACCTGCCAATGCTAATAACAAAATGACTTCACATACTTAATTTTCCTCTGACAGTGATTATTTATAATGCTGCTTGGCCATCGCTGAAATTCTGTTTACTGAGATGTGGAGGGTTCTCAGAAAGGTGAGGGACAGCTATTTAAAGAAACCGGTTAATGACAATAAACCATTTTTGTAAGATGCACAAACACACCTGTATGCTTACACTGCTGTGGGGAAATCTGTGCCTGAACAGTTTGCTTTATGGATTGTGTTTCCAAGTAATTGAGTTGATATGTGATTACTGGCCCCTGGGTAGAGATTAGAACTTGAGTTCAACGTTATATTTTTGGTCCAAGGGTAATTGAACAAGGTTAAAACCATATCTCTGTGTGATTGTACTTTCTTGACTTTATGTTTTCATCTCTTGCACAAGAACACAGCTGATTACCACATGAAATGTTTTGAATGATAGTCAGCAATCAGTGTTAGTAATACTGTTACAAAATATAGGCTTGCTAAAGTGTAAATAGAGACTGCTTTATATTGGAATTACTTAATACTTGAAGTAAATGTATGCTGCGATGTTGTTCAGTATATTTAACAATATTTTGCAGCATGTCACAATTTAACAATATTATACTACTATGTGCTGGTGCATGGGCATGGCTTGTGCGAGTACTCCTGCTTTTTGTATTTAATGTTTTAATAAAAATGCTATAACCTATTATTGTCAGTTTTTTGTATTTTGAAATTAGTGCATGCAGTTTTTGGTTCCAGTTTCTAAGCTGAGCAAGGAAATTCAAACAGATCAAGGTGACTTTTGTTGCCAGAAGTTGGGTTTCATTCTAGGAATGCACATTTATTTAGTATGAATGATTGAACTGCATATTTTTAGAAGGCTGCCCAAACGGAGCAGTTGGTTCAGGGACTGGGGTGTCAGATCACAGTTTCTAGTTTGGCAAACTTTAAGTAGGTCAGTCTATCATAAGGTTCTGTCATGACATGACAATTCTTAAACTTTAAATGTCAAGAGTTCATTGGATTCAAAGGACACGCATATCTGCATAGTATTTAATGGGCCTAACCCAAATACCTAAGGCTTCTGAATTATCAGCAGTCGATCATGTCTTCAGTGTCACATGATCCTTCAGAAATCAGATTCGATGCTTTAAAAAACATCTCAAATCTATATTGAAAACGTTATGCTACTTTAAATAAAAAATTTTACCTTTAAATTTAATTACCATACTTTCATTTTGACATTATTTGAGTCCAGAAGAGGAGTCTTGCATTTACAAAACTCAAAGCTATCCAAAAAGTTTGCAGACACAATCTTTACTCCTGCAGGCAGAAATCTAGGGAATTAATTCTGAATAAACGAGGTTTTACTATTTGCACATTGACAAATTCTCCACCCGGGGGCGCCAATGGCCAACAATTGCAAATGCCTGGTGCGACTATCAAAACCAACGTGAAATAACCAGCCTATGGAAATAACCTACTCTAGCCTGTACTAATGGTTTTGTTTTAAGGTGTGCTTTCAATACTTATATATCGTATGGAGGTTGAAATGATGATTGAGAGTAGGCTGATCTGCATGTGTAGCTACAATTCATACACATAATGACATTGACGCGCCTATTTTATACTATTCAAATGGTTCTTCTGCAGACCAGAGACTTTATAAATAACTTCAATATGTCATGTCAATATGTACAAATTTCAATATCTCTTGAGTCGCTGATCGTGTGTCTGTGGACGACGGTCACGTCCTACGAGTCTGGAAAATGTTGATCAAAGCATAGATCTTCAAACAGTGGAAGGTGGAAGATATAGATATAGATAGATAGATAGATAGATAGATAGATAGATAGATAGATAGATAATGATAAATAGATAGATAGATAGATAGATAGATAGATAGATAGATAGATAGATAGATAGATAGATAGATAGATAGATAGATAGATAGATAGATAGATAGATAGATAGATAGATAGATATAGATAGATAGATAGATAGATAGATAGATAGATAGATAGATAGATAGATAGATAGATAGATAGGTAGGTAGGTAGGTAGGTAGGTAGGTAGGTAGGTAGGTAGGTAGGTAGGTAGGTAGGTAGGTAGGTAGGTAGAGTAGGTAGGTAGGTAGGTAGGTAGGTAGGTATGGGTGTTGTTGTTTATATTGTTTAATTGTGTTGTATTTTGATAAGTAGTGTTGTAGAAGAAGGTTTAATATTATTTCATATTAGCTATTAATGTTTTTTTTTTCTAGGACAGAGAGCCAAGATTGTCTGGAGTGAGCTGCTAGCTACTGTAAGCATGATGATTCATTCTCACACCAGACATCAGACTCACTAATATCCATTCCAGAGAAACTCATCTGTTCTGTTCCACCGACAATCAGAAACTGGTCATTTGGACATGGCTTATTTAAATGCATTACCCCCTGTTTCACAGACAAGGCCTAGTCCCATATAGTAAAATGCATAGTTGAACTGAAAACAACTTGCACTGATATGCACTGTCTGTGAAACCAGGCCTAAGATTTAAATATGAGATTTCTACATTCCAACAAACGAATAAAAACACAGACACACGCATCACACATAAATGCTAGCGGGGTCCGGGGTATACATTTTTGGAAAAATAAACCATTAAATGACACTTTCTGGAGAGTTTTGTGCAAAGAAATGGAGAAATGGAGGCTTTCCTGATATGTGAAAAACTGCAAGGTAAAGAGCATATACTTTGCATTGTTGTAGTATCAACATGTATTAGGGCATTTAGCATTTACATTAGTGTTCAAATCAAATAAATGGTTGATTTGATAAAATACTAAAAAATAAAATCAATCTATCCCTTGTGGAAAGGTTGCTTGGTAGCTAAAAGTAGGTCTAGCAATTATATTTCAAGTTTTTCACACAGATCAAACACAAATATGCTGACTGAATAGATTGCTAGTTTATTTTGAGTAGCTAGCTAACTTAGTAGTTCTCTTGGCAGTTTGCTGATAATCCGCTGTCTTAAGTAAAATGCTCAAAACATCTCCTGAGAACAATACCAACCAAGTCTTGGTTATTTAATTTTGGTTTAGTCTAATTTTCCTTACCTTGTCATTCAAGGCCAGCTCTTTTGTACATTTCTGTAACTTTTGCGCGCTTCCACATCCAGTGCAACTACAGATCTCCCAGGAACATATTGAAGCCAGAGAATGTCTAATTGAAGAGAATTGGCACTGGCTGGTTACTTCCGGGTTCTGGACTGGCTTGCAGTAACACGTCTCTGTCCATGCGGGGGCGCTCGCGGTCGAGTGCAGAATGAATGGGAGTCAATGGGGTTTCACCCCAGAAATCCACTCTTCTCAGGATGTAATTTTTTGTCAAGTAATTTGAAAGTTGCATTCAAAAGGGAGGGCTAAGATAATACTCTCAGCTGAAAATTGCATTTTTATTGTAAGCCGCAGCTCATACATTACATTATATTGAGCTTATTTCTCCAAAATTGTCAAACTTAAAGTCATTTCTGGCCGTTTCTGTTATAATGCGCTACTCCACACATGATTATAACTTATTTTTACGATCAGCACAATGCATGATGGTATGTAGGGCTTAGGTTAGGGACCATCGGTTGTACACTACTTTTCAAAATGCATTCTGGGGAATAATAATTATCACTATACATTCGGACAACACTACAAAATGGCGAGCTCACTATATAGTATACCAAATATAGTGAGTAATGGGGGTTTTCGGACACAGCAAATATCTCTGCTTACACTGAACTGTCAGCGCTGCAACTTTGGATACTGTTCATGCACCAACAGCAACATTACACACTATTTGAAATGAAAAAAGTGAAATCACAATCAACCCCCCTTTAACAATAAAGATGTGTGATTAAATTGATGGAGCTGTTATAGTGTTAATATCTATTTAATAATACTGAAAATACTTGCATTTTTTTATATGTTATCTTTCTAACTGTTAGAAACAATTACGCCATCGGTGTGTGAATGAGTGAGTGAATGGCTGAATATGAAGCAATATGTTTAGTGCTTTTGGTGGCCATTGAGTTTATGAAAGCGCTATGCAGTCCATTTACCATTTCCAACTGTTAAAAAACAATTCCATTGGACAGGGCTACTGTCATTCATAGAGATTTGCTGCCTTATTGGAAAACATGCTTTTAGTAGTTTCGGCCATACAGGAATTATCAGTCTATTCATAATGAATTTAGTACCTTGCTTAATTGCACAGTGCTCATAGATTGTGTTGCACTGAGCAGCTGAAGTGTGAAGCCTGTGCACGTGCTCTCGCTGCACATTGAGCGCTCTGTAAGCCAGTGAATTAATGTGTGCAGATGGGGTGGTCTGTATTACTGGTGAGTTAGAGCTGAGCTACAGATGGGAGAGTCAGTTGACACTGTTATGGTTTTAATGTATTCTCCATTTGGCTCTGCTTCTCAAAACACTTGTTTTGTTCACTCTTTGGCAGGTGACCTTCCAAACTGCCTAAAAGAGGCATGTATTGTAAGAACGGGAATCAGCTCTTATTGTTTCTTTGATGTTGGCTGATGACAACACGTGTTACTGTATGTGGGAGGGACAGACCCATATGAAAAAAAAACAGCATGGTTCATATACAGCAACCATATATCTTCCTTGCTTAAATTGGCCAGAATTACCTTATGTGTTTCATGTAAGACCAATACATGTCCTATAAAAAATCAGACCGATTATGGCCCCTTTCATACTAAATAGCACACATACAACTTATAGGAGATTTTTGCATCATATATGAATAGTGTAAAAGTCTTATATGAGTTGTACATGACAAAAGTATGCAATTGTGTATGGTAATTGTAGAAAACACACAATATTCATATACAAATCATTTAAAGTTCTTATATTGAATGATATGAATTTTACATGACAAACATATGCAATGGTATATGGTTTTGTTAGAAAATAACTTCAATTCATATACAAATCATTTAAAGTTCTTATATTGAATCATAAGCTAGTCAAATTAAAGTCATATAGGATTTATACACATTTTGTGTAATTTTTTTATACTCGTTTCATGTTTAGAGGACCAACATCACTTATATGAAGTTTGCAAATTTGGAAATAGTACAGTGCAGAAAAAAAAGGCAAAATTCCAACAGTGGTTTTAACAAACTATTTATTTTATTAACAAACAAGCCCCTTTACATCATAGGTTAACCATTAAAATAAACAATGAATGCACAATATAGGCATTTCTGTCAAATGGTCTTTGATTCTTCAAATCCTAAACATGTCAGTGAATGTAAGTCCTGTGTCAGTGAAGTTGATTCAGTACCTTCGACTCTGCAACAGTACAGCAGTGCTCGAGTCAACAACGTTCAGCAGATGAAGAACAGTTCTAGGATACGAGCAGATCAGTCGCTGGAAACGAGTGGATCAGTTGTGTCCAGTTGCTAACAGTAGAGTTTCATAGAGCAGGAATGGCAGTGCAGATCCAACTTCCTCGAAAAATCCTGGAGTGCTGGTTCTCTGGACAACACAACACAAAACCAGATCGAACACAATTAATACAATTTGTGTTTTATAAATACAGCAAGATTATGGTGGAAAAAGTTCAATCATCTTAGACTTTGAGTCACACAAGAAACTATTTTGGTTAGATTAAGACTAGAATTTACTGATTATCAAGTAAATTAAAGAATTCATTCATCCAAAAATGTTAATTCTGTCATTATTCACCCACATGTTGTTCCAAACCAGAGTTTTGCTCATCTTCATCTTCCTAGAATGTGAAATTGAATTTATGTTGGCATAGTTAAATAACAAGAGTTCAGTACATGGACATGACATACAGTGAGTCTCAAACACCATTGTTTTCTCCTTCTTAATTAAATCTCGTTTTTGAAAAACACTCCTGAAAAACAGGCGACTCTCCACATAATACCGACTGTTACGCAACAGTCGGGATCATTAATGTGTACGACCCCTAACATTTGCATATGCCAGCCCATGTTCAGTGACATACGAGACAGAGTTGCGAAGCCGAAGCAATAATAAAATAATTTTAAAAACCATTCTAGGGCACCTTTAACGAAGTTATGTTTAATGATATCTAAGACATTTCTGTCCCTCCATTGACAGCCTATTCAACTACCACTTCCAAAGCCACGGACAGGAAATCCAAAGTCAAAACCACGTCCTTAGTGGTAAACTTGAGGAACGCCCATCAAAGTACAAATGTGGGAAGGCGTCACGACAGTTGTGTCGCAAAAGTGGATCTCTACCGTCAGTCAATGCAAAGACGTGTTATGCGCATAAAAAAATCCTGTTGAAAAATTTGAACTTTGCCATCAATTTGTGCAACGCTGAAAAAATTAGCCTGCCTGCGACGCACAAATGGATTCAAAGTGTTCAAGTGTGTACATGTGAACGCAGCATAATGATGTACCTTTATACCAGTGATCTCAAACTCAATTCCTGAAAGGCCACAGCTCTGCACAGTTTAGCCCCAACTCACACCTTTAAGGAAGTTTCTAGTGATCTTGAAGGCCTTGATTAGCTCAATGGATCTGGATCAGGTGTGTTTGATTAGCTTTGGAGCAAAACTTTGCAGACGTGTGGTCCTCCAGGAATTGAGTTTGAGATCACTGCTTTATATCTTTCTAGGGCTTGAAAGTGGTAGTTGCATAGACTGTCAATGGAGGGCAAGAAGCAATCAGATTTCATTAAAAATATCTTCATTTGTGGAGTGAAGATGAAAGAAATTCTTACATGTTTGGAACAACATGAGGGTGAGTAATTAATGACAGAATTTCCATTTTGGGTGATCTAACCCTTTAAGAAAAAAATTAGACACTCACCTTAAGAAATCTCCCTAATAGTCAGCCACCGGAAGAATCTGTGTTCCCTTCTTGTGGCGGTGATGTTGGACAGTTGATGGGCAGATATTTCCCAGTCAGTGGAGTCTAAAATTAAACAGCAAGAAAACATCTACCTGTCAAGTCATGAAAACAATTGGTTTGAAAACTAATTTTAAGTAAAAAATTAAAATTACATTTGTAAAGTTATTTGACTGGACAAATTCAAAAGGAGTATTATGAAACACACAAAATCTTAAACTTAGTTATACCAAATAGCTACAAAGCTATGATAATTTTTTTATGTTTGTGCCCATGATTCTCTCATGTTATCTATTAAATCTTACCATCACCAAGTTCTAGTCTGTACAGTCTTTAAACACCAAGCCTGGTTAGCCTTTGCCACTCGGTGCATCATAGAAATGCTCCTAGAAAACACAAATAGCTAAATCAATAACTTGCATTTAAACATGAAAGCATAACCACCCAACATCAAAAATTATTCTGATAAGTACATTTTGCATAAATATTTAATCTGAAAGAATTAGTTACCCATTCTAAGAAAATTGGGCCTCCAAAAAAGGAAATAAAGTGACAATTTCATGTCGCTTGTTGATCTGCAGTCTGTGGAGCTGTTCTTCTACTTTTCAGTTAACTTACGCTAGGTGTTCTGGTAAACGAGACTAAAAGATGTTTGCATACCTGTCAAGTTTTGGATTTGAAAATAAGGGAAATTTTCTGGCGCCCACCACGAGCAGCCCAATATATATGTATATATATTAGGGCTGTCAGTTTAACGCGTTATTAACGGCGTTAACGCAAACCCATTTTAACGGCGTTAATTTTTTTATCGCGCGATTAACGGTCTTTTAGTCACATGCTTTTGCAACAGGACGCGGCATGCGTCCCTGATCCATTTCGCCGTCTCGTGCTTGTCATCCAGTCAAAGCCGAAACGTGTGTTTGTGGCATGCCTGTTGTTTTGTTTTCGATCTAGCTAGATCCGCTTGCTCTTTGGTCGAAGAAGCAACAAAACGTCCTCGCGCGGCGCAAGCCATTGAAATGAATGGGTTTCAGAGCGCAGCACGAGGATGTTTTGTGCCGCACACACTCGTTTGGGCTCGCGAGCCGGCCAAATAGTAACGTTACGTTTTGAGTGGATGACGAGCGCGAGACACCGAAATGGATGCCCTAAGATTCTGAATTGGAAAGTTTACTTTTAAAAAGTTGCCAAACTGTCCCATTGACAAGACCAAGTGATCTGTGTGTTTTGTCATTGTGAACTGAGCTATCATCATCGCAGCACGTCCTGTCTGAAACACCACTTGATGATGGCCAAGCGCACACACACAGCTGATGCGAATTCTCCACCCCCTCATCAATATTAGGACCTGTCAGTATTTTTTTCACCCTTTTATTGGTAGACAGTGTTACATTGTGTGAGAGATTATTTATATAGTGTGAAATTTAACACTATTCCAATGTTATTTTCAATAATAATAATAAAAAAACATTTGCACTAAACAAGCCAATCCACTTTTCCATGTTGATAAGAGCATTAAAATGAGAAAAAATAATGTAACAAAAAGAAATCAAAAGAAATCAAAAGAAATATAGAATAGATAAAAATGTGCGATTAATCGCGAGTTAACTATGACATTAATGCGATTAATCGCAATTAAATATTTTAATCGTTTGACAGCACTAATATATATATATATATATATTAGCTGCTGTAAATAGTTTGATACTGACATATATATATATATATATATACATATATATATATATATATATATATATATACATATATATATATATATATACACACACACATGAGGGCAGCCTATGCTGGGCCACAGTGGTTCATCATTTTACATGAGAGTAGAGCAAACAGTTCTGCTGTCTAGCGTCATCCTATTCTCGGTAATAATCTTTCATACCATGCTAAACACCCTTTCTCGTGCTAACATACATAATTCCTTCCTTCCCCCGTGTGAGATGCAAAAACTCGCAGTTACAAAACGCATGACTGTCCCCCACCCTGCTCCTTGTTTCCCCGCGTTGTCACTCATCATCTGACCTCGCGACAACTGTCACCTACACCTACAGTACCTGTAGTTATCGCGAGGCTTGTGACAGAGCTCAGATTGGGAATGTTTTTTTTTTTGTTTGTTTGTTTTTTAACTCCGCCGGGGTATTATTATATTTTAATAACTCAGGTTAAAATACGGGAGATTTACGGGAAAATACTAATACGGAAGGACGGCGGAAAGAAGGGTAAAATACGGGACTTTCCCGGCCAAAACGGGATACTTGACAGGTATGGATGTTTGGAGGAATACATACATTTTTTGCCCAATCGGGACCAAACCAGTCTAGGCCTATTCTCTGGACTCTCTAGATAAATAATTATTGAAAAAAAGTTGAAATTTTGCATTTGGTTGACAACAACAGGGTCATTTAGAATGTGGTCCCTGGCAAAAATACAGCCAAAAGCCAATAAATCAATAAATTTCAGTCCCATAACTGCAACGCTGTAGTTCTGCGGTGTGTCTAGTCACATCAGACTTGGGCAAAACTAAACCAGAAACAAAGCGCTTTAGGTTAAGGCCTCAGATCAGTCATTGAACTGCACATACAGAACAACTTACCGTATTTTTTCACCTCAAAAACTTCGGAGACTTCTCAGTCAGCAATAAAAGCCTTTAGGGTGTACATCCCCATCTGAGCCTCTGGGTTCAATATCAGCTCCGTTGAGGAAACATTTGTCCACTGACCAATCCGGTTATTATCTTTGTCCTATTAAAACAAATTAACAGCTCAGAGAAAATCTGCAAAGAAAGAAAAGTGCAAAAAGCTGCATTGGCTCCATTCAAAGTCTTACACCGAAGCAAACTCACCTGCACCACGAGCAGACTACAGCAAGACAGACAGGAATAATAAACATTTAAAAGCAGTCATTGAAGTTGAAATTTCTGCATCTTAAAAGAACCTGCATTTAATTTGCTTTTAATTTATGGTCGGAACACTCAAAATGGTGAAACATCTGGTCTTACCATTTGATCAAAAGGCACAAATTTGGGATCCATGGAGACAACTCTGAAATTAACTGCAAAGACACCAACAAACTCACATATATTGCATAATGCATTTGAAGATGATAGCTTCAACCAAGGGTCATTCACAGCTCACCTGTTTGTCCTGGATTGTAAATAAGTTTGTCTGTTTGGATGAAGGTCAAAGCAAAGGTAACGGCTGAACAGGATTTTGCTCTCTTCAGTCGCTCTGAAGACCTCCCCTTGAACAAAGAGGAAGATTTATAAATTATAACCACAGCCAACCCCTCCCGTTCAGTGATCCAATAAAAAAGAAAACACAAACTACTCACATACAACAGATTTTACACTTGTAAAACAAAGGAACATAAACCAAAGCAACAAACACAACAATATTAACTCAGTTTAGACGGAACTCAAAATAGGCTGGATAAAAAGGCGCAGATGAAACAAAAACCTTGAAAAAATTATATACGATCCGGCCAAATCACAGAGATGTCGATTCGCACGGGACTAATATTATCACAGGACCTCGGTGTTTCGGCAAAATATAGTAGGTAATTTGCGGGAATTTTTACTTTACAAATTACAGACATGGCCGATTCGCACGGGATTAAGATCATAGACAAACTCCAAACAAACCCCAAGCAGGTTATAACTGTGTGTTCTATGTCATAGATCAAAACGTGAAAATATTTAGAGGCTCTGTTCACCACAGACCTTATTTCAGGCGATTTAGCAAAAACCCATTCAAAAACCCCATAGGCTTTATAGAGCGAGGGAACCGTAATGCTAAAATGCTAGCTCACTTCCGCGGTTTGGCCTACAGAGTGACGTCGTAACTTCGGCACTCTATAGGGCTTTAAAAACAAACTAAATTAACTTAAAATCATACATACCCCAGGAGATTTGCAGCACTGAACTGCACATCTTCACTCACCTTATGAGAATATGCAGCCCCTTAGGAAACAAACTGAAAACATACATTAAGCAATTCAGTCTCCCGTTAACCAAGAAAACTCTTTAAAATATGGAAACTTACCTGGCAGCTATCGCAAGGGCCAGTGCACACCAGAGAGAAAACCAGAGGATTTATTCAACTCTCCTGCCAGCCACAAACATGCTAACGTACACATCTCAATCAAACCCAACACTATTACCATTACTCGCCACCTTGAGTTTACAATGAGCAGGACCCACCGTGACGCATACCTGACGCAAACAAACCACTCACATTTTTATACTCCGTGACACCAGCCCCCAAAAGTGATTAACCTGTCCTGAGTTTTTTTTTTTTAAATCTCACACAACAATATAACGATGTCTTTATAGGCTACACTAGAATAACAATGTTTCATAAATCTACATATAGAATGAAGAGGGTTATCTAACGTTAGCCTATCCTATACATAGTTCCCACAGGCGAATTAATGTCACGTGACCTCCCCGGAGACGCCATCTTTTGAGGGCAAAACCGCTGTGTTTACCATAGGTTTTTACAAAGTTTTATCAGAGAGAATGTCGTTTTACAAACAAATATTTATTTCTGTTTATATTATTATGCAAATCATGAAAAGACAAAGTGAAATATATTATAGAGTCTGTTAAAAAAAGAAATAAACAGATTAGAAGAAACAACTCTTATTGTTTCTTCTAATCTGTTTTGCACGCAGCAATGGCGCCGGGGTCGGCAAATGCCCGTATGTCGTGACGTCATGTGGGTACTATGTATAGCCTACATGTGATCATCACAAAGCTGCTAAATGTGTATCTATATGTAAACATTTTCACATTTTTGTTTAACTTTAGTTTGTCACTGCTTTGTTTGTCTTTTCATGTTTTTTTATTTTATTTTTGTATTTAGTTTATTCAATGTAGGAAATAGTATTTCACACGACTTTTGATTTTCCTTTATTGACACTGTCATTTCCGAATGGTATTCATCATTAAAAATAAACAAGTTCCACCTTTTAAACTTCTCCTCAACGTGCATGCAGTGTAAATAAAGCAGTTGCATCAATGAAATAATATTAAACGGCCACGCCCCCGTGCTAATGGTACCTGGCAAATTACAAGACGAAAATTAAAAAATCATTTAGATTTCATTTATCCAAATGTTTGTTTCTGAAGTCACAATTTAGCGCAAGTAAAATTGAAAAACAGGAGAAAAAGTAACTATACATTGATAATGTAACTGGAAAAACAAGAAAAATCAATGTCTGGTTTTCATTTTTCATTTGCATTTTATGGTCTGAAAATTGAATTGTGAAGAGTTACACGGACCTTAGGCTACCTTATTTTTACTTTATACATAATACAAACGCAAACACTAAAAGCCAAGTAGGCCTATAATTAAAACACATGGCTCTACACTTATATTTTTGAAGGAGCACTTGTAGATGCATTTTACACAGCACTTACAATTTGCATTAATAATCGTATGATACTAATGTATCAAATATCAAATTTGGAATACAGAAATATGAAATATTGAAGTAATAGTAATTAACTACATATACTTACAATATAATTTAAGTAAGGAGTTAGTTGCATGTATCTATGCATGATTGACTATAGAAACTACATGCAAAATTAAGTGTTACCAAAATGTACAGTTTTTATTTAAACATTTCTACTGGACTCCCTGCATTACTGTACCTTCGTATTAAATGAATAGAAAAAGCAAAGGTTTGATGTTGTGGTGTTTTTTCTTCAGGTCACCCTGTATCATCTGCTGAAGATGTTCCAGTCAGACTCCAGCGCCATGCCAAAGAAGACAGTCGTGTCCGAGTTCTACGACGAGATGGTGTGAATTTGATCAGAACAGCACAACAACATGACATTATAGTAATAATACAATCATAAAGCCCAAAACCTGTGTTTTTGCAGATATTTCAAGACCCGACAGCCATGATGCAGCAACTTCTGAACACCACCAGACAGCTGACGTTGGGTGCTTACAAACATCGAGACCGAGTGTGAGTGCTTCACTTACCTTTGCAGCTCCTATTGAACAGCTCAGTGGATGGGCTATAATTAAACCCTGAACATACTGTACATTAAAATGAGTCCGCAGTTCTAATCATGTGAACTAAACATTCAGTGTTTCATGTTGCAGTTGCAGAGCTGGAAATACGAACACGAGAAAAAGCGGCAAAGAAGAAGACTAGCCTGGAGATTCGTAGAGCTGAAGGAGCGACTGAAAGCCTCCAGAGAAAACATCAACTTCCTGAAGGGAGAGACACGCAGACTGGAGGAGGACGACCAGATGAAAGATCACTGAGGATGATACATGCTGTGGGATTTGTTATGCTTTTGTGGGACTGATCAATTTAGGTTTCTGGTTCTAAGTTTGACAGTATATTTAGTAGTGAACTTTCTTGTGCAGCTAAATGTGTGGCAATACATGACCTTTTGACTTTTTTTTATGAATAAAACTTTTTTTTACGAGTCGGGCTTACCATCCAGTTTTGAGCATGATGTAACAATACATTGTAATTTGTATGCACATTGTTTCAAGCAGCTTTACATAACATCAACCCTCAAAGCCCAAAATGAACTGGTGACTGGCAAGAGAAAAAAAAAAAAACTCCATGGCTTCATCTAAAAGCAATTTGTCTGCATCTGCTTCTCTGCTATATAGAAGGTGAAAGAGTGACAGAAGAAGTATCTCTGAATTCACAGTACTCATAAAAGAGTAGGCAAAAAAATACCCGGATGACCTACTAATTCTGCAGAGACTATCAAGTGCGCATATGATGGACTCTTCTATCCCATGAGTAGGGAATGTATGAGATGTTGATGTTTAAAGAAAAAAACTGCAGTTTTAAGTGCTTAAAAAGCATATAAAATACTGGCACAGTGGATAAGACACATGCCTTTGGTATGAGAGACCCGGGTTCGAATCCACTGTGAGACTAGTTGCTTCAGAGGTGTGCGACCTCTGACATATATAGCAATTGTAAGCAGTGTTGTGCCAGTTCATCCTTAAAAAGAACTAGCTCGAAGTTCAGTTCACACAGATGATAATGAACTAGTTCATGTTCAGTTTTTTTTTTTTTTAAAGGAACTAGAGGGCCATGTGACTTAGATCTGAGTGTAAAATGAGGCTCTAGACCCTTCCGGAGCTGAGATATTGAGATATTTATAATGGCATAAATGCTACGTGGGATCTCAATATCTCAGCTCTGGAAGGGTCTAAAACCTCCATTTTTGCACTCAGGTCTAAGTCCTATGGCCCTCTATCAGAATCCAGAGTTTCAAGAAAATTGGAGAAACTTTTTTTGCACAAAAAAAATCGACAGTGGTACCCCTTATGTTTTTTTGTCAAAAAAGTTCTCTCCAATCTTCTTATACTCTGGATTCTGATAGAGGGCCATGTGACTTA